>JAMBLF010000779.1:0-196209 GCA_030578115.1 Leucoptera coffeella
CTATACGAGTACGTGCACATAACTACGTAGATTTGTGTACAATGAATGTCTAAAACTCTATTGTGAAGAATATTTGGAGTATAATCTTGGATAATAGATTCTTCTCAGTCACTTTCAAACTGTAATCAATTATAAGGAGAGACTTTGAGTCTTTATATTATGACATGTAAGTGATAGCATTCTACAAACTGTAGTGTAAACATAAAATCACAAATATCCTATTCTAGTCTTTTAAACCATGCTTTACTCGTATATATAAAACGTCATGTAAAATCAACAAACGCCTGCTTTGGTCTTTCAAAGACCGTTTTTTTCACCCTGAGCAACGTCGTCGATTAATCCATCACCATTTTCAAATTCCAGCTATAATTCCGTTTCCGTAATGAAAGTGTTATTATAACTTATTACCAATGCTCTTATTGGATTCCAAAAAGTGTAATGGTCTACTATTAAGTACAAGGGTAGGTATATGAATAAAACAGAAGCAAGGTTTTTACATTTACTTTATTTATGTATGTAGTTTATGCATTACTTATTATCGTATAGAGCCAAACGTTATGTATCAGAACTCTGAATAAACTCAACTGTTCAGGTAACAAGCGTTCTCTTTGAGCAATCACAGAAGATACTAAAACTTTCTGATTACTTTTGGGAATTGACTGTACCTCGGTTTTGCTTTATAGTTCTTTGAATTAATGAGTGGTTGATATTCAATTGAGTTATTAGCTATTAATTATTACAAAGCTATTATCAACCTCTAAAGGGTTGGGTATTTTACTACAACTAAAGTATATCATTGATATGACACGATGTAGCAAAACGTCCACAAATATTCACATATATCAAATATTTTATGTATATTCATGTAATACTGCAATACATACAAAACACCATCAAAAATTTATTAGAGGTAAATTTGTTATTGGATAAGGACATCGAATGTCTGAAGTAAACGTTATTGTTATTACAATTGCGATAGGATTTAGTGTTTATTTATTGTTAACATTTATTCACACTGAATACTAACGACATATTATAGGCATAACGTTAAAACTCGTCAAGACCGAAAATAAACTTTGATTGCAAAGTACTAAGGACCACAAAAGTTCTATTTAAAACCGATATTGTGAACATTTTTGAGGTTTTTTTTTTTTTCAGGAAAGAAAACCTAGATATTTGTAAAGCATTTGATTAATTCAATGATAATTTATCGTACAATTATTGAACTAGCAGTTTTATATACAAGTATATGTTTTTTTGTTAAAGCTCAAGATATTTATTTTTAGGTATTATTACGTGTCACTATATTGAAATAGTATTTAGATGACACACAATTTGTTAAGATTTTCGTTTTTAGTATTTTGTAATCAAAGTATACATCCTCACTAACATTATCCTTTTCACAAACATAACTTATAATATTTGTGAAGCTTCGGGTACTAATTAAGCAAAATTGAGTTTATCTTTGTATTTACATCATTAATAGGCTATTCATAAAATAAATAGGAACTACTTGTTACTATATTATACGCGATAATAAATTACTTCAGTTAATTGTAGGTTGAGATAAAATTAATTATGTCTACAACTATGTACTTGATTGTTCAAAGTAAAATGTGAATAAATAAACTGAATTTTGCTTAAATTTATTAAGATCTTAAAATAAGTATCCGTTAGTAGAAAATTATATTTCACATTACTCGTACTTTCATTAAAACGGCATTTTAAACTTATTGTTCTCTCCTAGTGTAAATATCAATTTTGAATCCAATTTATTTATGTAGTCCTAATATTTTTATGTCACCATTCATACTAAACTTTTCGATAAATATCTATATTTTGAACTTACGCGTAACAAGTTGACATTCTCAAATTCACTTTACAAGTCGTTTAAATGTAACTGTTGTTTAAAACTAAACAATGTATAAACAACTCTAATACTTGACAATATTTCCTAAATTATCTTTACATCTCATCAAATACTTCCACTGAAGATTTAAAGGAACTTTCTCAAGAAACCTGTACAAAGTTTTAAGTCCCTCTGTATCACACGACGTGATCGAAACATCATCCAAAGGAAAAAATCTTCTTTCTCAGACACGCCACAAAAGAAGATGGTTGGTTGAATCTTCTCTGCCTGCATCTTCTGTGTTGGAAGAGTTCCTCAAATCCTCGTATCCATCTCCACCAGAGATGATCAAAGTTTCTTTGCTTTTGGCACTGTCAGCCGTTTCTGTTGTTTGTCAGTGTTCGTCGATCTTCTACTTAAGGCCTTGGATTTTAAACTGGTAGGCGCAGGTTTTTTGTATTTTACGGGCTACAGGATTTTCTACTACGGTTAAGAATCTCACGTGCCCAGTGTGTCCGTATGTTATACCTGCGAATTAGAACAATAGTTAATGAAACGTCTTCAACGTAATGAGGATCAAACTTTTTTCTTCGGAGGTGCATTGCACAAGATTTGATCTCGATCCTATTTTTCTAAAACCAATTTAAAATAAAGTCGTGATAAGAAGTTTCACACATTGAGTACTTTTATAATTCACGGCTTGACTAATAATGCATATTCTAAGATTATATTTTATGCACGACATAGTATTATGAATCTCCTGTTGTAAATTTTACAATTCTTTGCTCCCAAGGTCTTAACCTAGAAGTAAAGTAAAAAATAAACTATCATTCTTACCACTTAAAGGAGGTACAGTGAACACTCCTGTCTTAGTGTTGGGTGAGTTATGCAAGGGGGCAGTCAACAGGACCCCGGCGCTGGTCCCAATCCAAAGAGTGTCCCGGTGGGCCAGCAGAGCAGTCACTCGGAGACACGCTGCCTTGTGTTGGCGAATTATGTCGTCACAACCTGTGATAACGATAAGAAGGTTAATAGGTTAAGTATCTTAGATCGTGAAATAGAAAATCGTTAGACACAAAAACAGAAATTACTAGAATACTTTAACTCAAAATCATGATTTGCTAATAGGGAGTTAAACCACTGAAACTCATTCAATACAAATCTTTTTAATATTTTTGAATCATTTACAAACTTATTCAACAAATTATAGTTAGCAAATTTCACTACCAAAATCCTATGAATTCAACAGAGATCATAAATCACTTTCGCTTAATTAACCTTCAGACACATATTTATGCGGAGGTTATAAGTATTTACAATGTCACCATTTTAATACATTTTTAAGCAAACATCCATGACATTCACTTATTATATCATCTAAGTTAGCATGACCTGTCTAGTTATTTATGTCTGTAATATAATAAAACCTTACCATGCAACATCTTGGTGACATGTGGCGTAATGTTGATCTCGGCTAGCAGTTCCCTCGTATTAGCATTATAACATCTAAGTTGCGCTGCGTTGTGGAGGGACAGCAGATGGAGCCACCGGCAACTGCCATGTGGCTTATGGGCTTTGTTTCGGAACTTATTTGGAATGTTTCGTCCACCTGGTGGGGAAACGAAAGTGGGTATTAAATGGTTAACGAAAATACTTGTAACAAGTGTAACATAAAGCTCAAGATTATAACAATGAGTAGACAAGTTAAAATAAATAAGAATACTGGTTCACAGATATCGTGAACTATTGATATCTCTAAACTCAAATGCAGAGTAAACTACAAAAACTTTTCTCTTTTTCATCGATCTTCAATAAATACTTGCAATTTACTCGTAACATCTGTATACGAACTCATTTTCAAAAATTTCATACCATCAAGCTAGTGAAAACTACGCTGAACCACAACCCATTGACAGCTGTGCTCTATGTTTAACAAGTTTTCGTTTGTAAATTATCCATGTGTATGTATCTGTTAATGTTTTACTATTTTATACATACAAATACATTTACGTCCTTTTAATCCCTTTCTAAGGTCACTTTTAGCATGGTAATCGGGATTGTTATGTCGTATTGAACATTAGTGATAGCTTGCTAGCCCATCACACTCATCATTTTCCCCTAGTCCCTTAGTTGCCTCCTACACCATGCCCCGAAGAACAACAGCTAGGTAGCGTTCTTTAATATCCCAAATCAGCTCGGACCCATGTATGTGTATTTTTTAATGTTAATGTTTTTTATCATATTCTATTCTATAGCCAACCTCTTACATACCTGCAAGGTGTGAGGGTTGATGATCTTGATGCAGGAGTGTGTGGAGCACCAGAGCTTGGCTCCGGAGAGCAGCATCCCGCTAACCGGGGTACTGTTGGTGCCCACGCCGATGGTGGTCTTCTCCGCCCACGAGCCATCTGGCAGAAAGAGGGGGGTTGTAATGGTAACGGTTAAAAAGTTAGAAAGCTTTTTCTCATAGTAAATGAACGAAGGATTTTTTATGTACTTGGTAGAATTCGTAGGTCAATTTTTTAACATGTTTATTGCTGTGATGTTATGTGGAAGATTCGTGACAGGTTGATAAAACATCGTTCAATAGATTTAATTTGCCCATATACTTGCCTTCTACGCGGCCCTTTATTGTGATTAACAATTTTTTTTATGAGTAAAGTAAGCTGCCCAGTTTTCTACAATTCTAGATTGATTGCTACATTAGATAATAATGATGACAGCTATAATAATGTAACTAATAAATACTTCAGATCTCGTGCTGATATAGGATGTATTAACATGGAACCTGTGTAGTCATATATTTTCAACTAATTATTGTTTAAACTTACCAATATCTCTGCAGTAGACTACTAAATCGCCATTACCCAAGAGCGACAAACACTTTGCCTTCCAAGTATCTGCAATCAGAAGTCAAATTTAATATCAGACATCTAAGCCAATTTCGTGCATATCTGAACACTTTTTGTTTTTTTTTTTGTTAATATTTTCATCCAACCGGTCATTATCTCCGATATTGTAATAACTTGTCATCTTAACCTTCGTCAACGGGTATTGATATCTTTTGTTTTACAATTTTGCAAATCCCTCCGGATTCCTCCGGAATTATGAAAAAGAGTAAAAGACAATTTTAAGCAAAAGTAGCAATTTCCTTTTATCCCAACTTACACAATCGAATGCACTCCAGAACTGTGTTGTAATTTGACCTTGTTCTTCTTAATCCTGATGTTGTCCATGCAATTGTACACATGAATGCATCCATCCTCCGTGCCTAACCACATTGTGGGCTGATTAGCTGTTGAACTGTCTTCGGAAGACTGACGGCTTGAAGGAGATGATAAGGTTCCTGAAAGAGATGGAAATGGTTTAGCTGATGATGTTAACTGAGCTCCACTTGTGCTTTTTGCAAAATTGTTTTATAATATCACATCTGTAACGGTAGAAGTTGTTAGTGAAATAACAAAAGTGACACATTTCGCCATTTATAAAGGTGGAATTTGTTACTTTTGGTAATCCACTTTTACAGTTTTACTAAAAGGCATTAATAGACTTGAGCCTTTGATTAAGGAAAGAAGAAAAGTGATAGATAGTTTACCTTTGAAATTCATTGGTACTGCTATATAGGAAAAAAGATATTTTAATCTTCAGTTGTATTTGCTACTTTACAGCTACGTAAGCTATGACTGTTATTACTCTTAGACGACTATACGTATTATACTTTTTCATTTCGAATTGAAACTATGAAGCAAGTTCCTACTTAGTAAAAAATCTATCTACTAAGAAATATTGCTATCACCATATCCCAACCAATTTGAGTTTACCATACCAAATCAATAGTAACAAAAACTTTACCTGATCCAGACCCAACATGTTTGTCGACAGCAGGATTAGAATTGGACTTCATAACTGGATGCACCGTCATACTTTGTCCAGTGTAGGGTGTGCTCAAACTCTTGCTATGGTTAGGCGTCAACGTTGAATTAATTCTATAGTTCCCTAAGCTCGATGATAGAGAATTCACTCTAAGACTTCCTGACTCTTGACTCTTGGTGTCAGATAAGGCATCTTGGTTGTCTGAGGTGGAGGAACCATCGTCTTCTTCGTCACTGGATGAGGAACTGTCCAGACGAATGTTTTTGCAGCTTTCGTCAGCGTCGGAAATGCTGATGCCTGGCTTTATTGAACTTGTACTGCTTATTGAACTCGAACCGCTGGAATGTGAAATGTGGTTCAGTTTTCCTTTGATATGGAATTAGGACCGATTCAAAAAAATTTTTAGACCTTATACCGTATACCATAAAGTTTCTAATCTATCAATGAAATGTAATATTGAATTACAATGTTATTACACCTATTATTATTTATCTAGTTGGTAAGAAAACTCAGGATTAATGTATGCGTTAAAACACCTCAAGATTTTTTCCTGTGTATTTACGTACAGTAGTAGAAATATTAAATCATTTGTCTTATTGTCTTGCCTTTGTAGTAGTAAGTAAATAACCTAAAAAATTCAAATCACCATCATCCTTCCACTCGATCATTTTGGAAACCATTACCCAATCCAACTCAAAACTCAACCAATTCTCTATACAAAACATTCATATTCCTCAAAATCCACACTCTGTGAACCAAATCTGTGTAAAACTCACGTAAAATCGATGGTCTGTTGCCTTGTGAGCGCGGGGGCGGGGGGGGATGCAGGCGACGCAGAGAATGCGAGCGTTGCACACGCCGTTGCATGACGTCACTTGAGGCTTCGGCGTTAGCGTCAGGACGCACACTTGGCCCACGTAGCCGTCACTGTTGCAGACCTTGGTGGGACAAAATGGGTTTTTATTAAAGAAGGTGTTGTTTGTCGAAATTTCATTCATGGTTTCTTATATTAGTTTGGTGTTCCTTTAAAAGGTTGATTTTGTCAAATACGAATTACTTACACAAACTGTTTGTCGTAAAACTACAAGTATGCAATGGCATAAAAACTAGGTATTACGACAATATGTATGTAATGAATTTTCCATCAAAATTTGATAGTTTAAATTCGGAAGCTTTATTAAATAATAATTTTATCTGCCTTTGATCTCAAAACTAATTAAGCATTCCATGAAAATTAGCCCTATTTCTTCAAATGAGACTTACCGTTATAACAGTAGTTCATTATGTTAGTAATCTCTTACCCAAACATCAGGCGCTTGTCCCGCTGGAGGCAGCGTGGGAGCGGCACAAGTGAACTGAAGACCGGCTCTGGTCTTCCTAATAGGAACTGGGGACAGGAATTCGGGTGCAGGCCTCTCCTGACCGTGGAGACCTGAAAAATGGACAATTAGAATAAAACAATAAGATTATGTGTTGAATAATTAAAACAATAAGATTATGAACGAGTAAAATCATACAATTAGGATCACGTATGTTTGATGATGAAATTAATGAAGTTAAACAATATTATTGAAGATTATGAACTTTGAATGATAAATGTAGAGAGCTTAAAGTTTTCAATGGACTCAAATTCTTAATCAAAATACAATGTTAAGGGCAACGTAGGTTTTTATCAATTTTCAAATACTTCTTTTGCTGTGTTTCGATTGTACTATAAAGTTTGTACTACAATTTTTATTCAATATAAGCACAGTAATAGTACATTCATTGAACGTCGAAATATATTAAGTGGCACTAGTTGTCTTACAACTATGACTACCGATGGTTCGGAAGCCCTAGCTTGAAGAAGAACCAACAAGAAACTCCAGCCTCAGGTATTTTTTGCCCAGTACCAAAATCTAAAATATAACATAAACTGTGCACGTGTATTTATAAACGCTGTTTCTTCTTCAACTTACAAAGTTTCAACTTGCAGTCGTTGATTATTTCCTCCCAATTGTTCCTCTTGTCGGTTTTCGAGAATATTATCGTCAGATTTTCGGGACCGCTCCTGCAAAATAAGAGATGGAATATTTAACATCATAATTTCTCGTAAGGGGAAAGAGTAAATTGTATATTTATTGACTGACTATCTGGTCAACGCGTGGGTTCGAGGTGGCAATAGAATTACTACCTTCGAAAAAAAAAAGACACCTGAACCTCTGACTATCCTGCCAGGGTAATGGTAATGAACGTGTTTGTCTTTGTTTTTGTATATTTGTTTCAAAATCACGGTTTTTGTTCCAGCGTATAATCTACTCGTTTTTTTCATCTAAATGATCAATAAAATTGTTTTTATATCCACTCACAAAAATATATTATATAGAGTCATGTCACCAAAAATTTGAACAGAAATATTTTCAAATTATTATCCAGTATCCTAGTCTACTAATAGATGGTTCCAAGATAAGATAATATAACACATACCACACAACCACAATTTACACACTAAAAAGTAACTTAGCAGATATCTTATTTACAAGTTAATGTCCGAAACAAAACTGATCAAAGGACGTAAATCCATATGTATACAATAATAAAATTCAAGTCTACTTACGGAGTATTAACACTGATCTCCATATGGCAAAGCTGGTTATCACTGTTCTGCCTGTCCGACAGTTGTTTGTTAAGGGAATGGAGCATTTCCCTCACTACCTCTTCCAATTGAGTATGTTGAGTGTGTAACGCAGCTATGTTATCAGATATTCTTGTTAGTGTGTTTATGTCTTCAGTTAATGTTGCTACTTCTTGCATTATTCTTCGGACGTTTTCGTCTTTCGCTGTAATACGGATTGAGGTGATTAGTTTTTATTTACATACATATAAACCTTTGAAGAGAAGACAGGGGTTCGCTTTGCTATATCCACAATTGCAGAGTTCGTTATTTTATGACCACCACAAACTCACGTATTAACCAGATAGCCAGTAGTTAATTTGCTAGTTGGTAAACGGTGGAATTTACAAGCACTGACATACATAATGGAATTCCTCACCTTAGTAGATGCATTACACAGTTTATTTAAAAGTAACACAAACGTAGGAGTTCATAATACACAGCTATCAAAGATTAAATTTAAACGTACAATAGTCAATGTAGAAATGTAAGGTATTGGAGCCTATGTTATAACTGCTTACAGAGACTCAATTTTTTAATCTAGAACAGATAGATTCAAAAAAGATATTATGATAAACCACTTACCTTTAACAATTTCGAGATCAAGCAAGGATATCCTCATGAGTAATTTGTACTTGTTTCCTTCCATCTGACTTGCTATACTGCTTTGGTATGTCCTGGAAACCAATAAAATATTCGGTTAGAATAATTTTTGTATTTACATTATTATTAGTATCGCATATGTTAACAAATTTTTCTAACTTATTTTAATTTTTTGTTGTCTTTGTCTTTTAAATTTGTTAAATGTGTTAAAGTAAAAACACACTCGAAACCAATCCATACAGATTTTTACTTACTAATATGAGAACATACGATCTCTACATTTACGTGAAAATTATGTACATACGCATTATAATTAATTCACTTATTGGTACATGCCTGAGCCGGGATTCGAACTTAGGACCTCTAATAAGAAGTAACAAGTCTTGCCTACTTGGCTACAGTTGCAATTTTAGTTTTATACATATTATTTACGGCTCAGGCGGAGGATTAACGTTGTGGGCTTTGGCCTGCAATATATGCTGAGCCTGGGCCCTTTCGCAGTGACAGTATAGTATCGTGTCTTGTTAATTGTAATAAATGTTATTGTAAATGTTTTTGTACCTGTGCGGTTTTTGTAAATATTTTTTTTCTATTCTATTCTATTTACAACCTACAGAATAAACAATACAATATCACTCACGGAATCGGCTTCTTAATAGTCCCCGTTCTTCTTTTAACACTCGTAATCAACAGCAAATCATTGAACAGGAACAGAGCTCTTTCTTTGATGGTCCCCTGCACTGACGGTATCGTCACTTGCTCCGTCTTTAGGAACATCCTCTCCGGCTTGACCAGGTTAGATAGACCCTCGATCATTTGTTCTAGATCTCTAAGAGTCTGCTGCTGTTGTTCGTATTCTAGGCTCTCTCTTTCGGTGCAGTTTATTAGTTCTAGAAGCTCATGGATTTTTTTCTGGGCCTCCAGGAGCGGTTTGTGGTCGGGGTGTGTTTGTTCTGGAATTGAATGTGGTTTTGGTTTTAAGAATTTGTAGTCAAAACTGAGAAAGTTGTTATGTAACTAAGTGAGATTTTACCAGCAATGTCTAATTTAATAAATCCGTATCACATAATTTATGTGTAATATATTTGAATCTTTTGAAATCATCAACAGATTCGTCTAATATCTATACATTTAACGTAGTAGATCAGTGATGATGAACACTAAACTGATAATATTTAAACTTCAAACACTCATAAATATATCTAATGCCTGCAAAGTCTTTTTTACTTTCCTTATGGTAATCATTATTATCATCCAATTAACCATTAGCATATTACTATTGTACATAACCTTCAAGGGCATGCCAAAAAATCACTCATCGCTCATACCCATTATCTAGCCTTTAACCGTGGCCTTCGTCAAGTCAACAGTTTACCTTGATATCATAGATATATCAGGACCAAGTTTTTCTATAATTCTCCATACTTATCATACAATCCACCTCACCTGTATGTTTGATCAGCCTCTGCACCAGCAGCTTGTAGCTGGGGAACTTCTGCACAGGTTTGATCAGCAAGTTGTCCAGAGACAGCTTTCCCTTGTGATCTCTTGCCATGGCGTCAAGAAATCTGGCGAAAGCTGGTCTGGAGGCTGCCGCGTTCTTGATGGTTTCCTTCGCCTTCTTCAAGTTGCTGATGAAGGACATGTAGGTCTCCATCACTGTGGGCTTCGTGAACTGTAAGTTGAAGGTGAATTGTATGTTGTTAAAGAAAGATTGGTCATAATAATAACAGTTTGTCTGTATATTTCTTTGCATGTCATACGAGTAGACTAATGATAAGAAGAAGGCAAGTACACGACTAAAAAGCTGCCTAATAAGTATTATAAAAATTAAAAAATATACTTTTCTTAATAGTTTTACACCATTTATTACAGCAACATGTACAAGCTATGTAAATAATATGTTACTGACGTCCTATTCGCATTACACTCGGATTCAAAGCTAGATATCACATGACTTTAATTTCAAATCTATGGTTAGATGGATTAACCATTTCATAGTCTTTGGTTTGCTTTTCATGGTTGATTGACCTGTTCAGATAAGAAAGTTTGAGTAACGAGACCCAGCATAATAAAGAATATTCCTTAATATACCAGTCTTTATTTCTAACTTTGACACTGTATCATGCGTCATTGTATACAAGACCATGAATTTGGGATTGTGATGTCATAATGAAATGAGTGACAGGTTGCTAGCCCATCCCTTAGTCGCCCCATACGATATGCCTGATATGCGGTCACGTCTGTCGCAGAACCGACGACCGTTGGAGCAAAGCGGTTCTCGAATGGCGACCGCGTCTCGGTAAACGTAGTGTAGGACGCCCCCCTGCCAGATGGATGACCTGAAAAAGGTCGCTGGTAGTGGTTGGCTGAGGGCCATGAGTGATCGTGTCTTGTGGCGTTACCTTGGGGAGGCCTACGTCCAGCAATGGACTGGCATAGGCTGATTGATTGATTGATTGCATAGCAGCTAGTTAGCTTTCTTGTCCAAGACTAGCACGAAACACAACCCCTAACACAAGTCCCTTCTATCACTGATACCTACCACTTCTAAGAAGACATCCCCGATCCTCTGCTGCAGGTCCCACTGCTCCAGCCGCCGCCTCAGTTGCTCCAGAAACAGCTGGTGCACGTTCAGGATGCTGGGAACCTGGTGGAAGATCTCGTCCACCAGGAAAGCGTCTAGGAGACCAGCGTTCTCTGGGCTCTTCAACGGTTGGAGGTATTTCTGGAATGAGAGATAAGACATTAGTTAGATAAATATAGGTGCACGTTTTTTAATCCCTTTCTGGGATAGAACCTCGAAGATTAGAGTCCTTGGTCTTAAAGTATAAATGAATTGAGATAAAACCTTTATACTGTCATGTTTTAACATTGGTTAAGTATCTTTGGATTACCTTATATGTTACTAGAGATATGCAAATTAATATGTTTAGTAATTTTTTGTGTAATATCGAAATTGGAGTTGTTGTCGTGTAATGTAGAATCAATTTCAAATTATTGAAAAATATATAACGTAATCTCCAAGTTTACTTATAACGTATACAAAGACTTTTCACAACCTATATGAAGTAAATAACTTAGTAACAATACAAGCTGAAACTAGACACGAAATGAACTTTTCATCTAACCTGAATGTTACATTTTTCAAAAGCACACGTAGTAAAAATCAACAACATAACCCGTACGACGGGAGTCTGCAATTTCCAATATCATTAAAGATTCATTGCGAAATGGCATCAGGCACGAGAGCAGTAAAATTTTCACGTTCTTTTCATACATGACAAATCATTATTTATTACTTTCTTCAGGTGTAAATGGAGAATCGGATGCATACATATGTTTGTGAAAGCATATGTCGTGTATATTTAAATTTGTTAAAATAAATCTAATGACACATTCTTAAGAAGTGAGTGTTTTTCGGGTTTTTTTTTGCGTTACTCTACGACGAAAATATATGAACTAAATACATACGTTTCTTCGCAGCATAGTAATAGACAGATATTATGACTGAATTCTCTTCAACCCCGGAAGGGAAAAAGGTCATGAACTTACTATAAATACATGAAAAAATCGGCGTATAAAATAAATTGTATTGCTTTAATTTAGGAACTGTTATTGTATTAATTTTGGATCACACTTTTGTTTACACCAACCTAAAATGACAAATAACGCCTTATTAATCTTTGAAACGAAATATGCGAGTGAATAATAACATTTTCGGATAAAAACTTCAGAGACTTTCTGATGAAAAACCACAATGAATCGTTTTCCGCGTTAATGATGCATTTATTTTTAATTGTGTGCAATGTTCTTGGCCACGGAACAAGTTTGTGTCACCGAATTGCTTGTTAAGTATTTTTACGATATTTAACGTCAGAAGGTGTTTGTTTAATGCTTTTTTAACAGTTTTTGTTTTGATACAAACATTTGTGATAGACAACGAGATCTAAATTGAATTTCTTTAATACAAATTCCCTATACAATATTGGTACAACAAAAATAGAGAACATTGCTTTTTTTCATGTTATGTATGTAAATTATAAAACAGTAATTCAAATTTTTTTCATCGCTATTCCCTATAGCATTGTCGTATATTCCTCAACTGGAAACTATAGTTTCCTACTCCACATCACTTCTTTAACACTAAATGTAACTATTTCTTCTGCTTATTCTAAACTTCTATCCCAGTACCTATCACAATTTTACCATATACCCACATATCACATTACACTCTCACCTTACTTTAATAGTCGCTTAATCTGCACCAAGACTAGTAAAGTATCTTTTATGCCTTCGCTATAAAAGCATTAATGACATCATTCGCGCCGCCCCGTTTATACCATACGCTGTTCTTGGTGATATAGTCTTTATGTCGTGTACATTTAGAGTGCCTTATGCTAAGCACCTTTTTATATTCTTTACGGAGGTATAGGACATTTGATAAAACAAAATCGGCATGATAAAAGGGTTAAAAATGGTGAATGTCATGTGTTAAGTTCACTTGAACTAGGAACTAGGTTCATAGTTAAAGACGTAAAGAAATTTCTAATGAAATGTTTGATTGAATAAGTTGCCAATCTTTTAAACTAAATGTTTAGAGGCCGTGTTTGTACACGGTGATATGGCCTACAGTCTGTCACGTAGAGGGCTGGTTATCTAGTAGTATGAAGTTAGGGCTTGTGTGAAGATTGAATGAAATTGGGCAGAGTTATGTATAATTTATTACTCTAAATCAAATCTACCGTTTAGTCTATATAATTAAGTACTATTCTTACGTAGCCTCTAAGAGACCTACCTATTCTTAGCTCAGCGAGGTGATTCCTTGCGGAACGAGTACTAGCATTTCAATATACCTCGGCAGGTTGCGTTTAAGATACATTCATAAATTTATGTAATGGCCGTAACGTAACTAACAATTATTGATATAAATACATGATTAATACGTAGAAATTGCTACTTAATCAATAAGATGATGTAAGTATGTTAATAGTCTTCTAAGTTTTAGGTGTTACCTATTTTAGAGCTAATACAAAAACAAATACCTTAATGCCCTTTTGAAATTTCACAAGAGACCTTAGGTAATGATTTGAATTAATCATAATATAAATGCTTACCTAACTTATATGCTATATGACTTTTACTCTGTCTATATTGTTAGTGAACACGAGTGTTATATAGAGCTTAAACGTCTATTCTGTCTGTCCTTTAAGTGGAGTCGAGTGTTGAGCTTAAAATAAGTAGTACATACCTTAACCAGTATCTCCAAGGCCTCTACGTAGGATTTTTCAGTCTCATAAAGTTCCACCACCACATGCGTCCTCGTGTCCTGAAACAGATATCACAAAAAATAAGTTCAGATCATTTTGAGACGTTTTAAAGGCATATTCGTTACAGTTAGAACAAAACTACTCTAATACCGTACTAGACTCAGCATATCGTAGTCGTTAGGGGCTATTTTGTAGGAATCAATGGAAGCTATTGGGCGATAGGGTAGCAACCTTTCACCAATGATCCATATAACATCATAATCCCAATATTCATGCTAAAAAGCGGCTACGGAGATGTTTTCATGTTTCCGTAGTTCTGTCCACCACAAAACGGATGTTAATATATTTCTCTTTATCATTGGCTTAGATAAAATAGTCATTATATGTGAAGGACGATGGACTTCGCACCTATTACATTGGTTTCTGACTATCTAGTGACTATTTACTAATCTTATCCATAATCAACAAAAGAATTTGTAATAGTAGAGCGAATCATTTGTATAAAGGAAGTACAAGTAAGGTTAGTAAATAATTCATTTCAGAAGGGTCATAGACTTAAGATCATTTAATATTACCCCCTACAATGACAGCAGTAGAATCAATTAGAAAATATAATTGAAGTATCACTATAGAACAGACTATAGAGTAAGACCGTTTTCATTATTTATAAAATCTGAACTAGTTAACTACACGTTTTTATTACTTGAGAATTATTAATATACACATATCATGTTCCTACAGAGGGATAGGTAGATATCACAGATCTCAATTTTTTCAATCCTGAGACACCAATTACGCATTATAGACATCTATACTAATCCTTATTCACATTTCGAAGTTATAGGTACTTCTAACGTCAATTTATGAAGTCCCTAAATATTTCAGTGACATGAGTCTTACTCATCCTTAACTGAAATAATTTTTTTTGTATTAAAATTACAATGTTGTCGTTAAAAAATATCTTACATTACGTTGAGCATAGTTAATTAATTAATTATTAATTTATAACAGAAATATAAACGCTGAGCTATCCTTATTATTATCTTTTATTCAATCAATCATTGCCATTTGATAAACTAGCAAACGATATAATACGATACAGTAGCATATTCATTAATCACTAAAAATCACTCTTATCAAATAGAAATACCGTTTGCCTTGCATTCGTACAAGGGGAATCGATAACTCAGTACTCATTATTCATGAGAACTAGTTTTGATTGAAACTGAAATATCTATTACCTGCGTCAGTGAAAATTCAAATGTGATGCAATTATAATTATTGTATTCAATTTTGAATAGTACAGTTAAATAGATTTAACTGCTACATGTGACTAGGAAGATACTATGTTTCCGAGGTTCTATCAAAGTGTGCTATACTATACATATAGCTCTATCTATAGCTATCGTAAAAATCAACATTCATTCGTTCCCGATTCAAAAACGAAAACAAGAAAACCAACTAAGGTTAACGCAATTACAAATACACATACACATAACAGTAACCAGGACTTAAATTAAAAGTTGTTTGTGAAAGGAATAAAACAAATTCAGTAATATTTGTGACAGTGGACTAAAAACCTAATACAATCTGTAGCCATTTACAATATGAAGGTATGGTAATTAGCTCCTTGTAAAACTATACGTAATCTATTTCTGATTGTATTTCAGAAAGTAAAAATATATTTTCGTTCATTTACAATACACACTTATGTGGAATGCAATAATTCCTGTAGGTAACGATTTAATGACCTGTGCGACGTATTTCAACGTTGAAATTAAAAAAGTTTCAGCCAAATCGCCTTTGAAATTTCAACTGCGGAATAGCTGGTGAACAATATAAAGCAACGCATTTCATCTGAAATTGTTACCTAAACTCTCCAGAGTAAATATCATCATCAAAGAGTATGTTACTACTCTTTTTTGATTGCTGTTTATTTAAAGAAAAGTCAACTATGTATTTTAGAATGAAACTAAGGTGTGAAGTTTATAAAAGTAAAATATGAATAGTTACTAATTATAATAGATCTATAAATATAGATAAAACAATAAATTTGGATGTGTTTACTAATGTTTCACTACATATAACTTGGCTAAACCGTGCAAAAAAGGAACAGAACGTAAATTCAAAAGACACTAAACAGAAGAACAGAAAATTACTGAAAACAATAAAACATCTGTTTAATAAACTGAATCTAGTTGCTTTTATGTCTGTTTATCCGGTAGTAAAATATTTCGTAAATAGCAAACTGCATGCGTAGAACAGTCAGATGATATATCAGATTATAGGTAATGCCTGGTAATGATATCAAATGCTAAGTAGAGTCTATCGATTACCATTATGTATTAGCAAATCTATCTTGACTCTTATTAACTAACATTGTCATGCATGCATAGTACGTATTACATTGTCATATAGATTATTTCTTAAATTAAATTAACTGTTTTAATTGTTTTTCATTGAAATAAAATAAACTATTACACTACATAAAAACAAATTTTAAATATAATATTATTTCAAAACTGTTCTTATATATCTTTATGATTACTACTATGATTAAACGTCCCTATCTGTAGAAAAACTATCTGTTTATTTTTGTCCTTGTTTAAGAGAAGTAACTATGATTGTAAGTACTCCTTATATAATTGTAAATCAATTTATTCAATGTATTCTTTCTATGTTACAAAGTATAAACTAATCATTGTTAAATCAGTAATTAAAACTATTTTCCAACACATTCCATTCCCATTAACCTTCTGTTTTCTGTCATACAAGCTCTTCTGTTCTTCATCTGCATAGAGAAAAATGACCTTATTCCCAATCTAAGCCTAAATTCGAACCTATGGTCAATTTGCCTCAATACTTTTAACTCACCTGTGTATTCCTGACAAAGCTCGGCAATTTCTGGTCCACCTTTTTCCTCCAGCCTCTCTCTGACCTGTCATCATCAGAGTCAGAAGCCTGGAAGGAGGAACTGGGTGATCCAGAATTGGGGTCACTCAGCCGCAGCTTCAGACAGTCACGTCGCATTTTGTCATTCATTTATAAGAACACTCTTAGAACACTTTTGTGACATATCTTTTGGTTTTTGAATAGCTTTATGGTTTGTTTTCGATTATTTTTAATAAGAACATTTTACTGTAAAGTTTAATATGGTATGTTATTAGAATACGTGATTACGTACGTACTTGTTTGTAAACTACGGTATGTTTACGTATTTCTGTTCATTTCTTACTTTTTTTAAATTATAACTAAAGTTATTACAAGCATTTAACTTAAAAATTTAATATATATAAAACTTTTGCTAGGTATATATGAAACGAATAAGAATATAATATACATACTATTCGAAAATCTAGAATAGGACTTTGAGTCTAGAATCAGGCCGCTTTCGGTGTAAGTACTTATGTAATTAACCTAAGCTGAAACACTTGAAAATTTGCCAAGCCGCTTAGCCTTCCAAAGGTCAAAAAGCAGACAAACGATGTAGTATATGCTACACGTTCTCTTTACGAATATAAATTCAGAATTTATAGCCAACAAAAATATATGCCGTTTTAGAATACTGCTCCAGGATTTTGACTAATTACGGAATTGATTCTAACCATATGTATTCTTTCAGAATTACGTGAGATACGAAGATTTATGAAGTAACTCGTGAAATCATTAAAAAAATCAATTGCAGCGCTTTTATTTTGCTACCCATATATTAAATTTTCACGCTTTGATTTAAATTATCGTCATTGTGTCATTTTATTTTTGTTTCATGTAAGAATAATAATAACATTACGCGCACTAGTTCCATAATTTTCCTTAACCCATATATAACTAGTTCAGTACCGATAGACATCTAGTCATGACTTAGAAACACGTTAGTAACCCAATACCTCCCTTCAAACGCCTCTCACATTGAAGTCACTACAATCCTGCGTCCTTGTCGTTCAGGGCCATTCGTACACATCGACGGCATAGTAAGCGACTAAGCTTGCATGGGACGTAAAAATAATACGAACTAGCTGCCGTTCTTCCCGACATGTATAAGGAGGTAACTAAAGGACTAGGGACAATTGGAATCTATTGAACGATTTGCTAACCTGTCATTAATGTTCGAAATGAACATTCTAAAAAATTATGCAAGAAAGTAGCCAAGGATATATTATCGTGTCTACGAGGTTCTGACCACCCCGAAAAGGATTAAAGGTCGTGAATTTATATTTACGTGTAGTAAGCGAGTGCTATCTTTCAGTGGCAAAATGATGCGAGAGTAACGATTTTGCTTGATGATAAGGCTCGATAATACAGGCTAATGATTGCTGTGATGTTGCCTTGGGAAAGTCACACTAAGAATGTGTGTAAGGAGTCTTTTTAGTATTTCTGTTACACTGGAGTAGGTACTAAAGATTATTTACATTTTATACCTAATTAGATAATATTTTTTATTAGATTTATGGTCCTTTAAGTATCAACACAAAAAGCTGAAACGATATATTGTTAAAAATAGTTTAATGCAATTAGGCTTGGAATATGTGTATATTATAATTATTTAATTATTATTTTTTAATTATTATTTGTCTGATTATTAATCAATCATAATATTGAGAGTTAAACAAATATTTGACCTTAAAATAAGAATAAGGATTGGGAATATCCTTACAGACTTTATTTAATTCAACACGTTAAACATCAATGTTATCTTTTCCCATAAGTAATTGCAACGATTTCTTTTTATTTAAGTAGTAAACTTTTAAAATTACACAAGACACAGAAAAAAAAAAAAAAAAAAAAAAACACAGAAAAAAAACCAGATTTAATTTACCAGTAATGCAATTTTAAGGCCCTTGAGGAAAAAATATTGCTTCAGTCCTTACATATTTCTACTCTATAGCTAACTACGAGTGTTGGTATTTTGCTACGAATTTCGTCCCCTTTAGAGCTTGAGTTTTGAACTCACTATTTTGGCGATCTTTACTGTAAAGCCTTTTAAGATGCAGATAAATACGTTGTTAGTATGTATTTTATAACCATTTATAACAAAAATTAAACATAATATTTAACCATACATAAGATCATCTATAGAGATATATTTTAGAATTTTCATGAAAATACTATATTAAAAACGTTAAACGGGTTTCAAGTGGCTCATACCTAACGTGCCTTCGAACTTATGGAAATAGCCAATCAAGCTACCCCGTCGCAATAAAAAAGGTAGAATACAAACATACACAAGTAGTGAAGTTTATGTATAACGTAAAAACATTTATTACGTCTACAACGAAATTATTCATCGAATACCAACTATGACTATTAGTACAAAATTGAACTATGAAGGAAATCAATGCGGATAGCTTTTTACGATGGAAGTAAAGTGACGCACTACCAATCCCGCCGTGTCATTATACGGCATTGCCAGATCAATGCTAAATTCTCGGAAGGACTTTCGGATATTTTTAGATAATCAGCATTTTCAACGATATTATGATTCGCCGCCCAAATATTTTCGTGCAAGCGGAAATGGTGGTACTATGTTACAGTGCAATTTAGTATACTATGTCTTACAACCTTTTTTAGGATCTTTTATGAAATGAACAAATAATTAAAACCGCTGTATATGAAAAGCATTCGCGTGTATATTTTTTTTAAATTAATATTAAAATATCGATATAACCAACTAAATCTAATGTGACATGAACGAAATATCTGAATTATATTTAATTTTACAAATACGTGATAAAATGACGTAGTTTTTCAGTTGAGAAAAATCAAAACAGAGCAGTTTAAACTAACTCATAGTATTTCTTATTTCATTTTGTTTATTAACACTGTAGAAAATTGCCCTTAAACGTGGATTCACCTGAAAGACTTTTCCAGAAGTTGAAAGAGGTCGATTGCCGTTCTTTGGAATTCTCGAATGCCTCGAGAAACCAGGGAAGTTATATAAAGCGTAATTACTATTGGATACCAACAGACAAGGTCGCTCTGACCGCCTATATAGGCCGAAATAGCTAACGAGTTACTAAAGCGGGCATTTTTATGGATTTCAGCAAACTTGCCCGTTGTGTGGAATCGATCACGGAGTTCGGAGGTACCTATTCGTGTTGCGTAGGTAATCTGCTCTAGTTTCTAATCAGATTTATTATGTGGGTATTATTGGGTTTGATTCTCTTTTCAAATGGAATTAATTAAGTTGGTATTTTTGTATTATTTTTTGCCTCATTTCGATGAACGTATTATTTCTTAAAAAATATCATAAACTAGATAATATATATAGAAATCAACTAAAATAAGAACGTAATCTGAAACAGTTATTGTCAACAGGTATTTAAATACTTCTAATATACATCTTAATGCAGTATTTTGCAATTTCACCTAAACTTTACGCAACAACTTTAGAGAAGGGAAACAGGAAATTTCCCTTTTTAATTGCCTGCTAAAGTGACCGACAAAGTAGCGGGAGCAAGTAAAAAAACCACTGTGTACCGACCTGTTTTAACAAAACCATTGACCCAAATTCACTAGCTTCAAACAGAGCAACGATCAGAGAATTTAAATTGTTAATTAAAATCGGTTTTCTTTACCTATTTGTGTTCCGTAAGAACATAATTAGCATGTTATTGCGTTAGGTTTCTTAGCCAAGAACACTAGTGAAATAACTATGAAAGCTACATGTTTGTAGGTGTGTATTCTAGAATGCAATCAAATGCGTTGATTGACGTTAAAGTACTATTATTTTATAATTATATATTAGAAAAGTCACATTTAGGACTCTTTACACAATTGACATTTTATATGGAGAGAGAAGTTCAAAAATTAAGAAAATGTAATTGTATTTACCGAGTTTTATTTTTACAATAACACAGTTTTGTTTTAAAAGAACTTGACACATATTTTCGAACGAAGGTTGAATTAAATAAGTATTGATCTGTGTCCATGACAGTCGGCGTGGGTAGACACACAAAGAACACTATTCGCACCTAAAATCATGTTCACGGAAACTGGGAATCTGTCCAACAGATAAACAAATTCCGCATTTAACGATGCCATAATTTATGTCTTGTGCATGTACTATACCTGCAGATGTGACTTGATCAATACGTAGACTCATTGAGATAACAGCACATTTATAACTGACTTAGATATACGTATATCACGTGCAGTGTAAATGGACAGGCAAAATGTTTGACAAACTTTTCATCATATTCAATTTGTTAGGAGTTAGGAGATTCTCACGGAATATAAATATAATTGGGAATAATTACGAGCACTTTCAATTATGAAATTTATAGTCTCTATTTCCTTCGTCGCCTCGTACATCATGTAAACAGGTAGTAAGCTGATTTTTTATTTAAATCCTTGACCTAATTATACCTATACAAACAACAGAATTTCCATATAAATTAGAATACGTACACTCATTACGTAACATTTGAAAGCAGGGACAAGAAAGGAGAATTAATTTTCATAAAGGGCATAAGGCATAATCGTCGGACTTAATTAAAGCAAGGCTTTGACCTTTGTAACTGACAGTGTTTGTCCAAATATTTCACAACTAAAAGGTCAGAGATAAGCTTGGGGTTGTAGGCCCTCCGCCCACCTTTAGACAATGATTCCTCAATAAGATGCCAAGGTATATTGCAGGTGGGTTTGCGAAGACAGCTAGTATTGAATTGTATGTGTTTGCTACTAATAGGTTTGCGATATGAACTGAACTGAATTTAACAGTAAATAGCTTGGTATTTATGTAAATAATGTTATTTTAGACGAGATTTTTAAAACGAATTGTACAATATAATACTGATGATAAAAAAGTATTAAAATAAATTTAATGCTGTAAATTGGTCTACAATTAAAGAAGAATTAAAAAGCTATCTTTAGACATAATAGTAAAGCATGCAACTGTAATGGTGTTTCAATGATATTGTTATCACTAGCGACTACTCATATTTGATATTCAGTAACTTCTAAAACTAAAGACGACTACTACAACTGCTTCTTTAAATAGATAAATACTTAACTTTTGTAGTACAATTAGTCATAGTACATTTTATTCTATTCCAATCATAAATAAATTAATCCGTGCCTATTCTATCAGTTATCATATATCATTGCGTGTACTAATTGATATTCGATTGACTATCCAAGCAGATCTAAATCAATGCTATGAAAACTGATATGTTATCTATTATATTAATATCGGTGCTTGCATAATGAGGGTACACATGACATGAGGTAACTTAGAATCACAATAAATATGATTATGAGAATTATGGTGATAATGTAAATAGAAGAGACAAATAAGTTATAAAATAATAATACAACGTTAAGCACGCAGTATTAAAATTGTATAAAAAATTAAACTAGAAACCTGATTTCTATCAGAGTAATAATTACATATATAATTAATTATATTAAAATTTATGATGTTAAATATATATATTTATCATATCATCGAGAGATGGAAGTTATCATGAATGAGAAGGATAGGTTGCAAAAGATTCAAGACTCCGCTGCATACTTTGGGGATGAATATGAGTGTGCGCTGAGACATATTGCCAAACTAGAATTAGATCTGAGGAATGCACACAAGCGCATACTATCTCTTGAGGCAAATAATGAGGATCAAGTAAAGCTTTATAATGATATACAGTATCAACAGTTAGTGTTAGGAACAAATAATAGCAGAAACAACTACCCTAAAAATCATATATCTAAAAATATAATAAAAAAGTACAAACAAATTAACAAAGTGATTAAGAAGACTTCAGTTAAACTAAGAAGAATAAAAAGGGTTAACATTAAGAAACAGTATAGAAATATTAACTATATTAGTGCCATAACTGATTATAAATCCCAATGTAAACTTTTAAATAATAAAATAGATGAGTTACAAGACTCACTTGCATCTATAAGGTATAAATATGAAATGGCCCAAACTGAGATAGGGGAACATATCCAGGCAATGGACAAACTCCTATCATTGAGTGCATCTAACGTTGATGCTTTTAACAATCTAGTTAAAGATGGATGTATGTGCGGCGGCCACTTGTGTGATGCGAAAGGGTATGTTTGTGTCGAGCCTGTGGCAGAAACACTTGTGCACTGCTCAGTCACAGAGGTGGCTAGGTGTGAGAATGTCAGTCTTAGTGGACAGGGAGGCAAGGTAATCTATTGCGATGAGATAGGTAGAAATGTAGGAAGGTACCTAGGGGCCATTATGGATGGGCCAATACAAAACTGTTGCTACCCAGGAGCATCTTTAGCTCAACTTATAGATAACATATGTAAGAACAAAAGTGATTGGAATAAAACCATAATAATTTTATGTGGTAGGCGCGGAAAACTTAATAAACTGAAATTAGTTCGTTTATTTGATAATTTGATGTCAAAACTTAAAAATAAATTAGTTTTATGCACTTTGCCTTACTCCTCATCGTTGTCAGCTGAAGAAAATAGGGCTAGGCATGGGCTGAATTGCTGCTTGCATACTATGTGTATGCATAGTGGTAATTTAGACTATGTTGACATTAATTGTATAATTAAGAATCAAATGAAATTAAAAAATAATTTATACTTTTTGTTTAATAGCTGTAAGAGACAGGTAGCAACATCGCTACATTATTCTTTATGTAGACTAACCAAAGTTTTGGTTTCTGACCAGGCCCCTATTGGCCAGAATACCCAATTGGGTAATGACTTTTCCCTAGAAAAAGTTCCAGGGAATAATTTTAATTTAAATTAATAAAGCAGACAAAAGAGATAGACTCTGGCAAATTAAATAAGTTGGTAGTAGCGCCTGACGTCACTTTAGTGCATCAGAACATACAAGGTTTATTAGGTAAAGAATTAGAAGTCGAGCTTTTTTTGGTTTCTTGCGGGGTAGGAATATTTTGTGTGACGGAGCATTGGGCGAGGTCCTATCAATTAATGTTTGGTTTTAGAGCCCACAAGGTTGCAAGTTCATATTGTAGGAACAGTGCAATTCGTGGGGGCTCCCTAATATTGGTTCATAATGATATTAAATTTAAGGAACGGAAAGATATTGTTAGTTTCTCTATTGAGCGAGTAATAGAATTGTCATGTATAGAGATGGAGGATGTTATAATTTTGTGTGTTTACAGACCGCCCAATTCAAACTATTTAGACTTTGAAAAATGTATGGAGGAAGTGCTTCTTAGGCTACTTCAGAAATGTAAGCGCCTGATAGTGTGTGGTGACTTCAATGTTAATATACTTGAGGACACTACGGTTTGTATAAATTTTCTAACTTTATTTTTAAGTTACAATTTGAGACATAATTTTGATCAACCAACTAGAATCACAAGCACCTCCTCTACTTGTATTGACAATATATTTAGCGATTTTAGTTTATCACATACAGAACTTGTTACGGACATTAGCTCTGACCACCATGGTCAGATGATTAAGTTTAGGTGTCACCGAAAAGTCCAGTCTAGGAATGTTACTTGCATTCCTGTGACGGGGGCTCGCTTAGTTAATTTCAGGGAAAACGTTTTAAGGCGTTTCCCTATACAATTAGAAATCGATACTCCAAATAATATGTATAGCTCATTTTTCAAAATTATTGACATTGAATATAAAAAAATTTTTAAAACAAAGAGTTTTAAAATAACCAGTAAAAGATCTTTCTGTGATTGGGCAACTAGAGGTATAAAAATTAGTAGACAGCGATTATATGAACTATATAAAGAAAAATCTGTTAATTATTGCCCAGATTTTCAAAACTATATAAGAAGTTATTCTAAGGTCTTCAAAAAAGTTTGTGCTCAGGCCAAAAAATTGTACATACAGAATAAAATAAAAAATGCCACTAATGTAGTGAAGGAAACCTGGAACACAATTAAACTTGAAAGTGGTAAAGATGTCTCTCACGTTCATGAACCAAAACTTATAGTTGGTAAAAATGTAATCACAGACCATCAGCAGATCTCAAGTGTGTTTCAGGATTTTTTCTCTAATATTCCTGTCTCTATAACTAAGCCACTAAATGCTTGTTCAGAGAGTGCTACATATATATTAGAAAAGAATGTGCCGAAATTTGACAGTGTTTTTAGTTTCAGAGAAATCAGTACTATAGATGTCATCAAATGTTTTAAATCACTCCAGAAAAAGAAGACATCTGATCTGTGGGGCCATTCAGTAAAGGTTTATTCAACCATTGTAGATTTAGTTGCACCTGAGTTGAACATTATATTTAATCAATGTGTTAAATGCGGAGAGTTTCCTGATCAGATGAAATACGGTAAAATCATTCCATTATTTAAATCTGGTAGTACCACTGACCCTGCTAACTATCGTCCTATCTCAATACTACCAGCTTTTAGCAAAATATTTGAGAAACTTATTCTAAATCAATTGCTAGTACATTTTAACCGTTATAATATTTTTAATAAGCAACAGTTTGGTTTTACAAAGGGTCGATCAACAACAGATGCTGGGGTTGATCTTATGAAATATATATTTGAGTCTTGGGAGGAGGCAAAGGATACTCTGGGTGTCTTTTGCGATCTTTCTAAGGCGTTCGATTGCGTGGACCACAAAACTCTGATCATGAAGCTTAAGCATTACGGTATAGGTGATAGGGCACTGGATCTAATTGCATGTTACCTGGGGGGAAGGATCCAGAGTGTTGAATTCGGCGGAGCTAGATCGAGCGGCAGCTCGGCTGCTATGGGTGTTCCGCAGGGTTCCATTCTTGGGCCCTTCCTTTTCTTAGTTTATATAAATGACTTACCTTATTTAAGTCAGGGCCGTTGCCACATGGTGTTGTTTGCGGATGACACTTCTATATTGTTTAAAGTTAACAGAGGAAAAGACGAAACAGAGAGAATATGTGGGATGATTTCAGAGGTGGAACAATGGTTTAGAATAAACAATCTTGCTTTTAATTGTCATAAGACAAAATGTGTACGGTTTACTTTGCCAAATGTTAGGAGCTCAACTACTAGCATCGTAATTAATAATGTGGCTTTAGATATTGCGGGGTCCACTACCTTCTTAGGGGTCACAATGGACTCAAAATTACAGTTTAGTGAGCACATCGGTGGTCTGGCGAAAAGGCTAAGTTCTGCAGCCTATGCGGTTAGGAAAATAAGACACTTGACTGACGTGAATACCGCGAGACTTGTTTATTTTAGTTATTTCCATAGCGTCATGTCATACGGGCTTCTTTTGTGGGGCAATTCTGCTGATATTAATTCAGTATTTGTGCTGCAGAAGAGAGCCATTCGCTCGATCTACCGTATGGGCCCTCGTGAATCTTTAAGAGATGTGTTTAAGACAATAAATATACTCACTGTGGCTTCTCAATATATATATGATAACTTAGTCTATGTTAAAAAAAATATTAATGATTACAGGCTTGTAAGAGACATGCATAATTGTAACACACGCAATAAAAACAAATTGTATTATAGTGGCTCGAGACTAAAAAGAATAAACAATTCGTTTATGGGCCTGGGCATAAAAATGTATAACAAACTTCCAGAGTCTATAAAGTCCTTACCTCTAGACAAATTTAAAGTTTGCACTAAAGCGACGTTGATCGAGAAGGGCTACTACAAAGTGAAAGATTATCTAAATGATGTTATGTGACGTTTCATCTTGGTGTGATTGCAGCCTCACGATGCATGTTCTTATTGGGACACCTTTAATATGTTGCTCATAATATTCGTTGGTTGCTAGTCAGGCTGCAGTCTCATTCTGATGGATTATTTAATTAAGTTGTATTGTATTGAAATATGTCTGCAGAGTTTCTTGGCATTTCTTCTCTGCAGGATTTTGCTTTACGAAATGCCATTAGTTTAATTAGATTTATTTAATATTTTTATTTCAATTGATTAACTGTAATGACAACTTTTCCGATGGAAATGTTTTTTTTTTTTTTTGACCTTCAAAAAGTGATTTTTATGATCCTGATATTGAATAAAAAGAATTTCATTTCATTTCATTTCATTTCATATCAACTGTTACTTTTCGTATTGCGGTAAGGAGTTAAGAAAACGTTAGTGTTGAATTCCTAATAATTTTTTGTAATAAAAGCTGTACGTCTATAATATATTTCACTAAAACATCAAACGTTATCAAATTCAAACTAAAACACTATGAAGTAAAATTTTTATACAGCTTAAAAACATGTAATGATACTCTGATATACGAGTATATTGTCCTAAAATACACATCTAAGCACTATTGAGCGGCCAAGCGAAACTTGAAGTTATTATTGATGCTGTAAATAAACTTGAATATGCACCTGCCTCAGTTTTAAATTAGAACTTTTATCTCAGAGCCGCAACATTGTATGATAGTGATTTGGAATGAAGCTTGTATAAAGTAATAGGATTATCTTTACTACAATCAATACGTATATATCAATAGGTATTATTTGTAAATATGTTTGTAATGTTCTCTTTAATTGTGTTTGTGGATCTTAATAATTTGAATATTTTTAAAAGTAAACTAGTGGATTTTAAAATTGAAATCACAGTAATTATTATTTATAGTTTTATTATTGAGTTCTTTTTATATTTTTTCTTTATTATTATTTACATCCTACTATTGTCAATAAATAAACGAAATTGTGTAAATTTGCATCAATCATCGTGTTGATAAGGAAAATCCGATTTATATGGGGTTGTTAGAACTTATAGCTATACATTGATTGATGAATTGAAATGAATTACGTTCCTATACTACGGTTTCTGTATTTATCACTCGACTTAAAAAAAACTAACTTACTACGATTACTGTAGCAATTTCGTTGCACATAATATATTATGTTTAATTTTATTATTTAAAGTTTCTATCCCAATTTATGTATAACCAAACCTGTTTTTATACCACAATTCCCGCCTCGTTTTACTCTAGCTCAATAAAACAATCCTGTCAAACGCCGAGTCATTTACATAGATGAGTAAAACAAAAATGTAGTATCAAAATCACTAATAGATAAAGCCGTGATAACGTTTAGGCTGATCATAATACGAGCGTTCCTTAGCTTCCATCGAATATCCGCAAGATGAAGCCCGTTTCTTATTGGGCCAGCATTTTCATTACGTCGGCAACGTGGCGTTTTATCGCCCTATACACCGTAGCTATACGTCTGCGTCTGAAAATCCATAGCGGTCGGCCGTAACAACAATTTTCCTGTCTCAACTGTGTAACACAAATCTATAACACGCAGTTTCACGTACCCAATAACATACCATTACAGAACACATACACAAACGTTTGTAAACCACTATATTCGAGATATTTGTAAACGTTAATTGGAATTTTCATTCAATATCAAGACTAGTATATTAAACCTTTTAATCACAAATAATACTGATGATTCACGGTGTTTAATACTTGATTAAGCTTTAAATATTGACCGCCTATTTATTTAATTTTGGCGAGGATAACCCGGATCGCAGCCGCAACGCCGCCGGCGACAATGGCGCCCCGTGCGGCACTGACTGTCTCTAAATTCTGTATTTACAGGAGCGAGAAACGGTGGCATGTTTCCCAACCCTTGGCCCTTATTCCTTGAGATATAGAGTCGAAATTGGCAGTCGACGGGTACAAGGTTCCCGTGTTATGAAAGCTGCGTAGAGATATAAAAAGTATAGAGAGGCCTCTCTCGTTTCATTGTTGTACGCTCAGGGATAGAATGGAAATGTAAGAAAGATAAGTCTCGATCTATTGTTTTTCTTTGTAAAGAGCATGTTGTCTAAAAGTTTTTCTCATTAAACATAGTACAAATAAAGTCTTACAACATATAGTATATTGAATAATTTTATACTTTAATAACAAATAAAGCTATGTTTAAATTCTCTACAAATACTGCGTCTCATTTTAGAATATTTATTTAAATTATTAGTCTTTTAGAATATTCTGAACTATCACAATCTTTATTTCATTTCTTTTTTTCATACATACTCATCATAACCGTTGCCCCTCAGGGGGTGGACAGACTTTGCACATTATTTATTATATTTTAACAAATAAACATTTTCAATACCGTTGTTAAAGCTGCAGGTGACTAAACGCAATCAAATAGCACCACCAAGGAATGTGCTTTACCCTTAATAGATGGCGTGATATTCTATTGTAGAATTCTGTGTACATTTTAGTTTATAAATATAAATACGTTGGTTTTTAAGCGTTAATATGTAAAGTGGATTTATTTTTGTAACTTTTTTGGTAATGAACATGAATTTGATGTTATAAGAGTGTAGTTTGTTATGTTATTTGGTTAAAATATTTAATTAATTTTATATATGAATTATATATATGTTATCTGATTCAAAGTTGACTTGAATCACACACCCAAAACATTGTTTCGTTGCTTTTAAGTAAATAATTATCATATACAATAAAAATTATTTTTAGCGCCTGCGAAATAACTCTAGACTAGGTATATAAGTCATTTTAATATAAGTATTAAACATTATTATGATAAATAATATAAATAATTAGTAAAACAAGATATTCTATTATATAGAATATATTATTATAAATACATAAATTATAATGATAAATCTGTGTGTACCTTATCGTTCAGTGCCCTGCTACGAATATCGACTACGACTTTAAGATATTGTACCCGCAGTTTTGTAACGGTAGAGAAGTTCTCAATTAACAATTTAATATAAATGATTAATAATAACATTAAGAATTATATTTTGTTGATTGATATATTATGATTTCTCTACAAATATTTTTTAAGTAAAAACATAGTTAGGATCAATAATAACATTAAGATTTATATTTTGTTACCGTATTAATATGATTTCTCTACAAGTATTTTTTATAAGTAAAACCATAGTTAGGAGGCTCGGATTCTCAAGTTGAGTTGAAGTTGTTTTATAGTACATAAATCCAAAAAAATTTACAGAAATGTAACTATTATTTCCGTCTCAATAAATCAATGCTAATCAGGTCCCTAGATAGATTAAGAATCACGCTTTTGTACCTTTCCATGGTCCTTGATTATATATTAATATAAAGTTTATGTACATTATAAAAAAATACTTTCAAAAAACCAAAACACAGATAGTGTAAACGCTTATTTTTATCTATGAGCAAAAGCCCATCTCTACCCAACGAAACAGGCGAGCAGCGTTCTCACAACAAACTAAACATTGCCCAACAGTTACCTCAACATAATCACGTGTGTAGTTTCCATTCATAGCGGTCTGTTTAGAATTCTATTACAAGTTGTGCTGACCCATTTCGCCGATGCAAATAACTTACGTGCCTCGGATTACAATTGAGGATAACCCGGCGCAATTAGATCGGCGTAATTAGCACGCCGCCTGTCAAGGGCGGGTGTTCGTAAATTGATCGGGTTATCGCTTACGAGTTGACTTGATTATACGTTCATAATGTGGTTAATGTTTGAGTTTACTGCAAAGTTTTATGTAAATGAGTGATTATTTTGAATTTCAACTTTGCTCAGGAGTATCATAGAAAGAATGGTTGAATTCTATCTATATTATGTCTACCAATTGATTAAACAAAATTAAGTGATACGAAAGCATGAGATTTTTGTACTCATGTGGTGTTGGCATAGTTTATTTGTTATGAGTAGACTTACGAAGATGTATTTACGACAAAAGATGTGTAGACAATTATTCTCGTATTAAGATTAGCATTAAAATTTTCTAAAACAGATTAAACGGAAAAATATTAGGTATCTTGTTAATAAATGTTAGTGTCATTTGAATAGAATATTACCAACTGGTTAAAGGGCAGTTAAGATTTTTTGGGAAAAATCTTAATTCCTATTTAAATTTGAAAAAGGTTGTAATCAAATTTAGTTTTGATTACACCTTCTAGAATTTTCAATATTACATTCTTATACGTGTCTACGTAGAAATGTATACAGCCAAAGTGAATCTATACCCACTGTATTTCAACCAAGCATTCATAACCCCCGTACACAAAATAGGATAACCCGACAAAATTAGGTCGACTTCATTAGCATTTAGTCGCACCAAGGGCGTTGAGTCCGCGAATCGATCGTTTTATATCGCCTCTGTGGCTCGGAGCTAACCTAAACTGACAGTTTCATGGCAAAGCTCAGTCGCCTATGAACAAATTCACAGCTAAATATGATTAAACCTGACTTAACAGTTACAAACATGTTATTGTATTTAAATTCCCTATTTGCATATTGTTTTGATAGGTAGTGCCCCCGTTTTCTTGTAATTATCCGTTTATTTATAGATTCACAGGAATTAGTGAAGGGTTGGAAATCAATGAGGTTGAACCAGACATTGTTTTAACGACTAAGTTCATTGTTAAACAATAGATAAACAAGTACAAACAATTAATATTCAAGAAAAATATGTAATAAAACATATAAATATGTATAAATATATATATAAATATGTATTTCAAATATACCTACGTGAACATATGAAACATATATACATATACGTTACGGCTTAATAATAGAGGAATAAATCAAGAAGGATAAAATGAGACGTACCACAGTAAGATAAATAAAATAAATGAATAATATATATGTAGGCTAGAAATCGTAGTGTCACTAAGAATATGATTCAATTTGATGCATTTTCCATTTATTGCTCATTTTTCGATACCATAAAAATAAGGAACCGCTTATATGGTAAGAAATTACGGGGTTTATGCAATGCCTACACCACCTTCTCTAACTTAATTAAGAATGTGGCATCTCATTTCATTTATTCAATAACCGATGCACGCTCTGAACCGTTTAAAAAGCAATTCGTAAAGTAAATTTCACCTTTAGATAGTGTTTTTAGACAAAACAACACTTGACCTTTAGAGATATTTCGCGTAGGACGGTACTAGTATTAACCTTTGAAAGCGTATTATTATATGAAAGAAATTAATGTAACGAGACGCTTAAATAACGAGTTCCTCTTAACATAATTACTGTTTGGGCACAAAATACTTAAGTATTCAGTCCCTTTAGAGGTAGAGAAACTTGGATGTAAGCAACTTATAAAATAAGGCGCATAACTTTAATATGTTGGTCAATCATAAGAGTTTTAAAAAGTTTTAATAGTCAACCAAAGTTAAACTAACGTTTGTAATTTTTAACAGTATAATTTAAAAACTGTTTATTTATTCTATTACTTTAGACTACTTTTAATTAGAAATTTGAAATAAATTTAGTCCTGTGCTAGCCTGGGACGTAAAAGGTATGCTAACTAGATGCCATTCCACTCCGCATGCCGCCGACTACCGGTAAATATAATATATTGGACGATGGGCTAGCAACCTGTATGTCACCAATATTCTGTAAGTGACCTAGGAGAAATTATATCCCTGAGGTTCTGTCCACCCCGAAAGAGATTAAAGGACATGAATGTATATGTAAGTACGTACATATTTCTAAATAAATTTACTCATTAATAATATAGCTGTTGAGCCTAAACACGTTAATATTAAGGAATATTGTCGCATGGTATTTCTGTGTAAATAATTCTCAGTAAAATAGAATATAGAAGAAATATGTGCTTAGGGTTGTTTATACAAATAATTCATTACGAATACAAAATGAAGTTAAAGGTCCTGCCTACATAGCATATTCTTGTTTTAAATGTTATCAAAATGTCAGTGACTAAACGAGGAAAGGACATACTTTTCACATTCAATATCAATTGAGATGTTGCTTTGACTTATAATATTTTAACATAAGGTATCTTTAATTAAACTAATTAAGTAGGTAGCAAAACGGAAATTAAATGCTAAATGTCAACGTTTTGATAACATGTTTTTTATTGTTTGCGGTGGGTGGGTATGACAGAATGTGTGCTTTATGTACATATACATACGAATTTACAACCTTACGAATTTTTTGGAGTAGTCAAAGGTTTAGTGAAAAGGTTCTACCATCATCTGAACATCATGATGGTCTTTGGTCACTCGAAGTCCAATTTTTTACATTTAATTTTTTTTACATGATAATCAGTAACCAACGTGGCAGGAAGTACATTATGTTTTGAAATAGTAGGTAGCAACTCTTAATAATGGAAATACATTTATTCTTTGTATTACTACTCGTATATAAGTTTTTGTAAAGAATAACAAACTGTGTATGAAGTGTAGTGTATGTATGTTCTAGCGTCTGCCTTACAGTACTCCCCTACATGTATAACAATGTATACAGAAAAGGAGTAAAGTCGGTACCAATACTCGTTCATCTTGTCTCCACCATATTTCACCATTAAATGGACACTTTTAACATTACTCCCACAACGCTATCGTAACAGAAGACTATCTTCATAAATAGTGAGTGGAACATCTCGTTCGTTCAATTGAGATAGCTCTGCAGAAGATATTGATATTAATAATGAGATTATAGTTATGGCGAGGGTATGATTTAAACTATATTTTACTTAGTACTCACATTTAAGTCGCTATATTGCTAGTTGTTTAATGTCCTTAATTTTTACCTAGGTATTGTACTAGAGGCAATTAATATTGAGTTCTAAAGGTATCTAATAAGCTGGAGAGTATCATTCTCAACACGTCGAAGAAAGCGAGTATGGGCCTAGGGGTAATTACTTTGGGCTGGCCCAGTAAAATTTACATACATATTTATCTGTGGATATGTAGTATTAATGTCATTATATCCCAAGTTGTAACCGAGTACGGTCCCCAGTCTTACGTAAGAATATAAATATGGATAGTAGCTAAAACTATAAAATTATTATTAGTGCTAGTGACGAAAAATGTCCCAATTATTTATTTTCAATATGATATTATATTAACTAGCGCTTCCGTTCACTCTAATTTTAGGTACGAATCCACGTATATTAACTGCAAATAGAATTTTGTTTATTTATTTATCGCGTGACGTTATTAAGAACTATTTCTAGACACTAACCGTGTATTTGCGTCTGTTAGCATAATCTATTTATGATAATTCAGGTTAAATTTATCATGTGTGAGATGACTAACTTTAGAAGCAGGGTGTTAATGTGCATGCTATGTATACTTTTCTGTATAAGAGTTACGTTAAGCAATCAATGTCTAGGGGAATCAAAATTGTAGAGAATTGGTAGTATAAAAAATACAGTCACTCAGGTATCAGATCAATGCCTAATTATTATTATAGAATAAAAAACAAAATATATGTAGTGTAGTATACTTATTTGCATAACACGAATATATACCGAACCTACATAAATTATCAAAACGAATGATTCATTTACGTAAATGGATCGATTAAGTACATCAAATTCAGAGTCATTCCCTAAGGATTTTTTTATTAATTAATAATAATAATAGTTGGACATTATTACACCAATTGAACTAGTCCCTAGGTAATTACATTTAAGACTTGTGTTAAGGGTACTAGTCAATGTATATTTAAGAAATGTATATATATTATATATAGATAAATACATATATAGCATAAATAATCAACGACCAGACTGGAAAGCAGTAGAAAACCGTAGTTCTCAACTCTGCCTCCACCGAGAATCGAACCCGGGACCCCACGATTAGCGTTCAGGTGTCTAACCGATCGCGCCACGGAGGTCGTCAGGTATTTAATAAGAGCTTTGCTGCTTGCATCATCGTGATTTCTAACTTTAAGTTACATAAGTATCGTCTCATCATGCTATAGGTAATTAAAACTATAAATAACAATAAATCGCCAGACAAATTCCTATTTATGACACCTACACATATATAATTAAATTTCTTCTTCGTTATTACGTGTAATAAAAAAGAAATCAATTTCCCAATGATCATAACAAGCCACAAACTTAAAACGATAAAGCAATATCGATGAATGCTTTTGATGCATTTAAGATCCCTTATTAAGTATACTTTATTGTCTTTTTTATACTTGTATCTTTAGTAAATTTAAGTATATAAAAACAAGTTTTATGATAATCTAAATACATTCACAATTGACGTAGGAGTTGGTAGAATACTTAAGGCACAAGTTGATCTTTTAAGGAACAGGTACTTTTTGTTTAAGAAATATAAATATAATAAATAAAGTAACAGATTCACTACAATAGTTAATAGTATCTGGTCTAAAATGAGCTTTTAATTGTCAAACATCTTCACAATCACATTCTATACTACGCCTCTACAACCTAAGTATTATTAACATAGTGTTCAAAACCTGGTTCTATTTTATATACGTAACGAAATAATACTATAGTAATTTGTCTCAAATAAATATGACGTCTCATAAATGCAATTTAAACCTATGGTCCACACCGTAGAAGTAGAACGAACACATTTTGTCACCTCCACGTGTAGAAGTGACCGGACTCAATTAATTACTCATTCAATCACCCAGATAACAAAAGAGCCTGATTTACCATTGAAGAGTAAAAAGGTAACTGTTTTCCCATTGATAACACTTATTACTGACACAAAAGCTACGTCAAGCATGCTATTGTTTAGTGATCAAAACTATCGGTTGCCGTTACTTTGTGATTTATGCGTGCTGAAGTGCTTGCCGAATATGTACACGCGCTTTCTAATCAATCAACCTATAACGCCACCAAATCTGGAATTGACCTGCTATACAGTTCCTTGTTTCTGACATTGTTGTTGAATGTTTAATGCCTAAGTGTAAGGCGTTTTTTAATGCGGATGTACACAGCGTGACGATCAGAAGAACAAATATCAGAAGTAGCGAAAAGTAAGAGAGGTCTATCAGGATCATTCCCGGTGGTGATCGACATACATATCCCCATAGATTAACTTCTTTCAATCCCTTTCGTGGTAGTCAGAATATCATGAACACATTTATGTTGATTTTAGCTAAAATTATCGGGTTTGCGATGGGACGAATAAGGTAAATTAATGAAATATGACTAGACCAGCGCTCTATAGATTCCGTCACATCAATACGTGAAGAAAGGCTACTAGTCACCATTCTTACGTCCCAGACTAGCAGCGGTCTCACATTTGACCATCTGATTAAGCCAGTAAATAACTCTGTGAACTAATCGGCACGAGTTCACCTTTAGCAATAATTTCTCGATCAAGTCAATGCTTCGTGGCGGGGTTAGGCCGGACAGACACGAGCTACAGTTTCTCCGGTTTTTAAATGTCATCGTGAATGAAAGAGATCAGGGGAAAAATGTAGTAAAACATGGTTAATATAGACAACTAACTGTGTTATATCATATTTTAATTTATTTGATATGTAATTTATTGAATGAATGAAATGTGTTGTGTATTATGTAATCCAATTATTGTCTATGAATTCTATTGTATATATTGAATATTGTACGTAATTGATGTAAATGTCTCAATAAAGGTATTATTATTATGTGTAAAGAAAAGACACAGAAATGACACTTGACACTAAACTTAAGAACTATATTATTGCTGGATGAAGGAGATCGGTGGAAAAATTTACGTTTTGCAATAATACATGGTCAATATAGACACGTGTAGAGAAGAGAGAGAAAAATTAATGATATTTAAGGAAAGTCTAAACTGGTTTCTAATAAGACTGACACTAGTTACGATACTCTTTTGTATTTAATACATAAATATGACGGGGATTTTTAGTTCTTGTTAGAAGATGCAATGTAAACTAACTTGTAATAGCCAGAGGACGTTGTTTGTGTATGCTTGTGTTTTTATCAGTAAAGCAAGCTGAATAAAACATTTGCAAGAGAGAGTATATTTTTGCAATCCAAGAAGGAAAAGAGTTTTTTAATTTGTTAGTTGAATTAAAATTAAGCACGCTATTATGATAGTGTATTTAGCATATTGTACAACCATACTTTTGCTTTAATGAAGCCATAGTACAAAAGTAAATAAACGTTGATACTTTTTTTTGAAAGAAGATGTAGTGACTAAGACTGAAAAGGGCATGTTTCAATGTTTTGGACATGTTATGCGGATGAATGATAGCGGATTGACAAAAGGAATATATATGAGTGAAGTGGACGGCTGGTTACGTAGGGGCCGGCCCGGTAAGACATATAATAATCAGATAGACGCTATATTGAAAAAGGGTGACGTTAGGAGTATCTATATCAACCGAGTCTGTGTGAGAAGATGTATGAGTGTCAATGAAGCGAAGGTGGTCTGTCAGGATCGGGACCAATGGGGATCCGTGATCTCTGCCTACTTCTCTACAGGGAATCAGGTGTGATGTGTATGTTTGTATGTATTGATACTTGCTAAAAATCAACAAACATTTGTCGGTACATGGCAAATAACCAAATTCCCTCATTAATTCGTAAATGCAATTATTTTTATTATTCTTGGCGTAACGGCACTGACACTAAACAGCATAAAGTTATATTAAGACCAAAACTATTCCGAGGGGAATGAATCCTAAGCGATACGTTTATAAATTTAACTCGATTTGTGTGGAAATTTACGGAGACTACGGAAACGGCTTTAGTATGTCAATATGTTTGGTTTAACGTCAATACTCGTACATACACATTAGTGCACTGAGTAGATTATCAATTTAAATAAATATGAATCTTAGCTATATCAGTGTATGAACGAAAATGGAATAGAAATTGTGAATTTCAAATGCTAATACTATAATTTAACAGCATAATAATATATATAATTTAAGGCATTACTTTTATATTTAGGCTTATTATTAGCCAGGAGGCTTCGAGTCTTAGTCTAGGAATTGGAGGAGTTTAATTTCAATCTTGTCTCTATTTAACAAATGTAATTCTGGTTGGGATAACATACAGACGGATAAATAATTGTTTTCTACTGTCTTCAAATTTCAAATGTTTTTTTCAATTCTCAGTACATTTAAAAAAATATAATAGACATATTTCATGTTTCGAAACTCAATCCTAATCTCCTTTGTATTAAGAAAACTATTCACACACACTAAAGATGTCTAAATGCAGTTATATAAAGCAAACTGTTAGCCAAAGCTTGGAAAATTTCAACTCATGCTAAATTGGGAATCAAACCGAGAACTGCACAACATTTGAGCCGTCAAAGAAATGCGTCACAAAGGTCGCCAATAATTACCCACTGTGAAAGATGTTTGAAAAATATTTTATATATTCTCTATTTGGTTATCAAGTCGTTATTTTTATAATTCTCATTATTTATTTTTTTAATTCTTATTAGGTCTCTACTATAAGCAACATAGTCTTCAATCACTTTGGATATGGTTAGTGCTGTTATAAAATTAATTAAATTACCATAATAATTATGAACTCATATCCATGATGCAAATAAATAAAGATCGTTCTACTAAATTCATATACTACAAGTAGACTAAATTACCCCAGAGCTTAAATTTTTGTTTGCCAATTAAAATATAACATTAAAATTTTAAACCTTATATAAATACACAGAACTACAGAAAAATCTTGTGATTTAGAATTTTATTCGACAACGTTGGTATCCTTAGAATCACTAACTCCACAATTGTGGAGACGGACACGCGAATCTCTTGCTACCCTGCAAGGGATATAGGTAGATAATAATATGTGTTTCTTTGTTTACAATGAACATTAAACATTGTCTCTCTCTTAATCTATGTATCTAATTGTAATAATGGTGTTATTGCGCTGCAGTTATGACTTCTCAAAAATTATCGTGATCATCAGAATAAACTTGGCCCGCCTCCAATTAGTCACATCATCATATATATGCTCGTTTCTTTAGGTTCAGAGGCATTCGGAATATGATTTCTGTCACCTAGAATAGATACAGTTTGGATGCTAGCGTCAGAAATAATTTCGTTACGTGGTCACGTCATGAGATTTTTAAATAGCGGAACAAAACTATTCAGTAATTGTAACGACGTAAATGCATACGTAGATACGCCAGCTACGATCCATATATGACTTGCCTGCTACCTTTAGAGAGGTAGAGACAGGTCACGGTTCTCCTTTTGAGCGGATAACACTTTCGCTTCTAGTGCTCCATAAAATTAATAACATAACTATACTCACGAACTTTTATTCCTTACAAGGTAACCTTGCAATCGTAACACATATATTTTACAATAAGCAGATTTTTTATTATTAGTTATTATAGGAGTATCATTGAGGAATATGATAATAACAATAAGACATACGATAGTCAGATAGACGCTATATTGAAAAAGGGTGACGTTAGGAGTACTTTTTACCGCCGAGTAGGCATGAGACGATGTATGAGTGTCAATGAAGCGAAAGTGGTCTGTCAGGATCGGGACATATGGGATCCGTGATCTCTGCCTACCCCTCTACAGAGAATCAAGCATGATGTGTATGTGTGTATATATAAAATAGCTGATAGCATCTACCAATAGAACCCATTTATTCTATTCTTATTCATCTCCTACTCTCTTTTGGAAAGAACAACATTAAGTAAGCAAACATTGAAAATTTTCTAGATTACTCTGACATCTCAATTTTCCTGTTAAACTGAGTTATTCTTCGTCGTTCCAAACTCATAAATAAAGGCGAATGCAGCCTAGAGAATGGCCACTTAATTACTCAGCAACACTAATAGGGCACATCCGACGAAAGTTGCCAGAGTGTTTGTAGAGACATATTGCCCTATAAATTCAGCGGAATACCGTCCGGTTAGAAGTGCAGCAAAATTGGAACATTGCATTGGTTGGTATATGGTATAGAGCTAGATATTACATTTATGCACGACAGTGTTTCGGGTTTTTGATCAACGTACTAATGTATTATTGTGTTGAGTCTATCTATACGACATTTATATAATATTAATAAATATAGAGCTACTTTACTGCCTTATTTTATAATAGAGAAAGTACTATTCATATTTATACGTCAATTTATACATTAGTTTTATTATTATTAAAGGTTTTTGGAGAATAAAACATAGCATGCGTGTGTTATGAGTTATGACTTAGAATCTACTATTTATTAAATAATTATATGAATGATATATGCAAAAATTATCTCATTTCTAGCCTATTTAAAAAAAATAGCATTTTAATATAGGTCGGAGCAAACCAGTTAAAGTCAACACTTATTGTTAAAGTTATTTGAAGCTATATAGTATATAAATTTAGTAACATATGTAACTAAATTAGAAACACGATTAACTAAACTACATAGATTCCGTCAGAGCGAAGTGCCTAGAAACCAGTCTAACAAATGACTGCAAATAAGTGAAACCGCTCAACGTTTGCCCCATTACTTCTCTTGAATACTTTATCAGTTAACAGGACAATTAGTCTTGGCTTTTGTGTCTAAAATAAATGTCGCCATCAATAAACAATATGTATTATAGTCTGACGTGATGTGAGATCATCGGTGACGAAATTCCGAGCAATAAATACTCAGTTGGTTTATTTTCATAAATGATTTTGAAGCTTGAATACTGAAACAAGAGACAGTTTTTAATATCATGAAAGACTATTGAAAAAATGTGCGTCCTTGAATTGTATTTACCCCTGTATTTGGTAAATGCAACATTACGTGAATGTATGTTTGAAATAGTAAAATGTAGGCTATAAAGATGTCATTCTGTTACAACAATTTAATCCGACCTATTTTGTGCAATCTTATTTTGTATTTATTATTACAACCCTGATTAAGTAAACTAATACAAAATTCGTATTAACATATGTGATAACAATCCATACTCTCATGTGACAGATTCATACAAATCAATAATAGATATCTGCATCTATTTGTCACAGCGGTTCTACTATCAAAACTACTGCAAGCTACTCAATAAAACTCAACTAGCCTACTGTCATAGGACAAGTAACCAACATGCACAAGAAACAAAGTTCAATTCCAATCAACAACAGGTAATTTCGTTTGAGATCCAATCCGGCGTTGTATGTAGATACATACATCACAACTGACCCATTTCTAACGAGCTCCTTATTCTGAACTCAACTTTTGAACGGATTGAACTCAATTAGTACTGAACACTGATGTACGGTTTAAGGATGTAATTTAATGGTACAATGTTCAGAAACATTCTTCTCAGGCTGGTGTACAGCGTGAAGAATGGAAAAACATATTCATTAACTAATAAACAAAAAACAGTGGTACATGACTCGGTCACAACAGAAGAGCATGTATGAGATGGTTAATAGGTGTGGTTGAGGCATGGAAGATTTGTCAGGGTCGTTCCAGGTGCCGATCAATAGTCTCTGCCTATCCCCTTAGGTGGTAGAGACGTGAATATGTATGTATAATTAAATAATTAACAGTTCTTAAATATATACTAGTACGTCTTAAATTCTCTTCCACACTCACTTCAATTTGATTGATTTGTTTGAAATCATGTTTTTTATTCCGAGAACTTCTCAGTACTTTTAAATTAAAGATTCTAGGAACTTTCCAGTAATTCAATATAAATCCAGCGGTTTTCTGCCACTTTCATTGTACGGAAGGAAGTAATAATGCAAATTTATACAGAAGTACTTTGAATAGTTTTGCCTTGGGCTGCCAAATTGAACAAGTTCACAGAATCAGCCCACTGACTCACGCTGTAAGTGTTGTTGTCTATAGCCTCCTATGTAGGAGCTTGTTTGAGAAGCTCTTTATTAAAGATGACGAAGCGTGAGGGCTCCTTGTAAATGGTAATTCTCAAGGAATTTTCAGTTTACCTTAAGCAAAGAGGCGACAGAAGTTGACAAAAGTTACTAAAGTATTCTAAGGGCTAGAGAATATTTCAAATTTGTCGTAAAGGTATTTCTTGAGATACCTACTTTACTTTTAATCTACAAAAAACAATACGAGTTTGTAGTATTGCTGCATTTATTATTATCTCATTGCCTTGAGTCAATTCTTTTCTACTACCTACATAAGTATTTTTTAAATAATGAAAATTCTCATTTCTTTAGACACCGCTTGAGTTCTTTGTTGGTTTTCTTCCGCCCCCAAGAAATTCAAACTTCAAGGTACATACGAACTACTATGTCGGGTTACTGAACTTTTATATCCTACTGTTTAACATAAACAAGCAACCTTAACGATTTGAACTATAAAATTTAACCACAGTCTAACAAAACGAGGACAATGTACACCAGTAATAACTTTCCATGTGGAAAACTTCGCGATACAAGTATAAATCACAAACATCCATCAACTGAACTATTCGTCAGATCTAAGCTTCGTTTCCAATAAAATCGTAGTTGCAATTAGTCACGATCTTGAAAATAATGGCAACTGTACTGGTACTAAATACTCGTACATGGGGCATAAAACCTCTTACCCTCTGTGGTAATAATAATGTAATAGGCATTCTAATTATTTTTAGTTACAGGTCAGCTACGGTTAGGTTGATAGCTATACCTATCCAGATATTCGTAATAGTAGACTTGATAGATAGAAATACAGATCTACTTATCGTATTTTGAGGAGACAAAACCCAGGCTACATCATATATTCCTCAATCATTAATCTATCTAGCTCCATACGAACATATGTAGATATACAAAATTAGCCTATGTCTCCTATATATCAGAAAGGAAGACAGCTAGTTAGCTTTCTATTTACATCCCAGACGGTATAGGTTTCTGACCTATCTAAGCCAGTGCGATATCCATCCGAACTCCCATTAGATTTATTGTTCGACTAAACCACATTTGAACGTAGCAAGTAAATCTCCAAATTCATGTCGGCGTAGCCCCGTTCTTGTCTGTTGTTAATTTTGGATCGAACGGTTACTCTTATTTTGTCTCAGTCTTCTAATACTGTCTCTAGATCTTTCCCTAATCTTTGGTTACCGGCGTTTTAAAATTATCAATGTAATATTATATTTATAAATGATTTACTGCGGAATTTCATCATTTGATGGAGTTCGTAAATCAGTAAAAGTTCAAAGTCAAGTTTATTAATAAATTAGTGGAAGCTGTCCTTAAAAATATAATAAAACCGTTCCAGATGAACAGCTGTAGCGTGATTCACTCGACATTGAACGCGACGACAACGGAAAATAAACCACAGCTTAGTCCTAACACATAATATATGTATGTATGTAACATATATAACACATATAGTCTATGTATTAGTCTCAAATCTAAACCATATAAACTTACGTTCCTTACAACAACACACTATACGGTTAATTCAACTCGTTTCTGTTTACATAGCCAAACGATTCAACAATGTAACCAGAAACATTGTAGTTTAAACCTAAATAAACCTTAAGAGCTAGTACTAATAAATGTACTTACATTGTGCTGATGCAGGGTTAGAACAACGTTGTCGAATGTTGTCGAGTTCGATAACGCTTCGGAGCTTCCACGAAGTAATTCGGCCAGTAGATCAGCGCCTGTTCTAACACCAACCAGCTTCGACGGTGATGACGTAGCTCTAACATGGGTGGGACCTTTTGGCCTATTTCCTGGCACACCAGCACCTGCACTAGCTTTTCTCCCAGGAACTGTTGCATCGGAAAAGCTTCTCCTGCCAACTTCTACCGTTCTAGCGATAGGTGTCTCTAGCAACGTTTTCCCGAAAGGTCCTCTAGGGAAATGGCGTCGAAGCTCCACGTCCGAAGTATCAGATGGACTGAATGGTGAAGGAGATGCAGTTCTGTCACGGGAGCACGCATCGCTTTCTGCTTCAGAAGCTGAATCACCTTTAGATGTGACTCCATATTTCCTTCTCGTTCTGTAATTGTCTTCGTCTCTTTCGTCAGAACTTTGATGCGATAGTCTCAACCGCCTTAGTTTTAAGTCGTCGGAGCGAGACCATAAGTTTATGGGGGCGTCACATGGACTCGGTGGTCCATTTGTATAGGAATCATCTGATCTGTCTCCGAGTATTGACGAGGTACGCGCTTCGGAAGAGAGCCTCATGTCTTGCAAGGAATTTTCACTATTTTCTCTTTTACAGCCATTCACTGAAGCAGGCGTTTCCTCCTCGCCTCCGTCATCACTAGCCGTCGTTATATAAATACCTTTTCGTCTTTTTGCTTTGTCTAGAGTTTTTCTTCGTTCTCTCGTACCTAATAGGGCTGGACTGCTAGGGTTCTTCACTGCGGCCAGTAATACGGCTACTTGTTCACTCGTTATCGTTTCATCTTCTTTATCTCGATCTAAGGACGCATCTGATGCACCATCCAATCGCAACGAATCACCTGCCGTCAAGTCTTTCGACCACTCTTTCACTATACACTCATATACAGGCACTGGAATTGAACATTCCGAAGCTTCACGCACTACAGGGTAATTTGCACAGTCACAGTCAATATTAGAACACGCAGTCACTGGAGGTGCCGGCAAGGGTGGGAAAGTGAACGGCTGAGCCGGTTCTAAAGGAGATGTTCCTTCACTATGCGCTTGGGCACTGTCTGCTTGAGAACCATCACTCTCTTCCCTCAACTCATGTAACACTCTCGGTGGTAATAGCACAGGTAGACTTCCAGCTCCCTGAGGACCCTCTTCTGTCACAGTAGGTATCCTTCGAGGCAACGGATGTGTCAGTGAACGACCCCCTAATTGCTTATGTGTGCTTTCGATAGACAAGGAACGTGGAGCCGGAGTAGTGTTCACTAGAATGCCTTCATCAGATCCTACAGCTGAGTCCACTGAGGCAACCGATCCACCTTCAGTTACAGTTTCCTCGGTCGCTAGACTGGTAGACTCTGCATCGTGCCGATTAGATGAGACGCTCGGGCATTCTTCCTTCAAAACCGTCACTCCTGACTTCTTAGCGAAATCAAATATTGAGGGCTGCTTCAACGTACTGCGATAGTATTTATCAGATGCAAAATCTCCTTGTGAGAAAGAAGCGCTACGATATGGTATCGTTTTTTGTGCATAAGACCCAATTATAGAACGAGGTTCTACCCGCACCAGGGTTATGTTGTCGGCATCAAATTCGACGGTGTCGGAAGAAGAGACTCGATCCACGGACACGCCCCGAGGAGGGCTCAACCGATGTCGAGTTCTCGGCGGAGGGACCGGCGGCAGGACGGGCGCCGTGTGCGGCGGTGGCGGCGGCGGAGGAGGCGGTGGCACCACGGGCGGCTTGGGCAGGAGGCGCTGCGTGAGGGCCTGCAGGCGCTGGTGCCGCGAGGGCCGCGAGTCCTTGGCGCCTCGGCCCAGACTGCGCTGCAGCCTCTCCAGGGTGCGGCGGTCAGGCCTCGCGCGGCCCAGGCACGCCGCGACCGCCTCTTGGGAGCAGCAGCGGCAGGGGCAGGCCCGCGGCGGCGGCGCGCTCACCACCGCATAGCGCACCGCTCCCAGCGTCACGTAAGGGGACCTGCGGCACACACACAACAATCAGTACTAGCTCACTACTGTTCTATTAACGACGCGATAATATTGGTTCGAGGGTTGCGTGCGCGCTTCCCGGCGCAAAGCTTGACCGCGAGTGTGACAAAATTAGCACACACGATAGCCGCGGGCGGAACGTCCCCCTCCGGATTCCGGGAGGATTCCCCGCGACATACTCTCAGTGATTTTGGCGCTAATGTTCAACCGAACGAGTCACCTCACATTCCGTGAAAAATCTTAAGAATATACATAATAAATATTTGAAATAGTCCGTTCCAGAACGAACCGGATCGATACATCCGAGCTGGAAAAATGAATGACAAAGCATGTCGTTATGAGGAATTAATGTCTATTTTTACAGTCGTAGCCAATCTGGTTCAAATGAGGATGGCAGGTGCGAGACAGAAAGACGGAAGGCGTGATCTTATTAATAGCCGTTCGCTGGCGAAATGAACACAAGATGCGACCTCGCTCCAATGTTTACTACTTTTCGGTTCACTCGCACTTATGCCTCTTGAAATTTAGTTTCGCTGACAGCATTGTGAGCATGAACATTTGTTTTGTTTAGAGTGATTAACCTATAACGGAACCATGAATACGGCGTTTCTGATTTTTTTCATTTGTCATAATATAGTGACACTTGCAACTTCTATTTAATTAACTATCCTACAAACTTATCATACTTGAAGATGTATGATAAGGACGATAAGGTTTTAGATTTACTTTATTATGTATAAAGCTTAATATTCGTCTTTATATACTAAGGGCAATCAGGGAAGTAGCTTAGTTTATGAGTTAACCGTCCTTTTCAAAATTTTGGATTTGTTAGACCAGCCCTTCGATCAAAGCTTCTTTATTTATACTATGTCTAAGCCTCTATATGCAGCAATATCTTCCGTTTTTTTACTAGTGGTATTTTTAGATAGGTACATTAATACATCCTACTGACAATCAGGGGACAGAATATCTGCTTGAAAAATGCATGCTTGACCAGCATGTAAGTATCAGATTTGTCTTTTATCGAGTACCTGATCAATAAATTATAGATTTAATGGTTGTATAAAACGGTATACTATATCTATTTATATCAAATTAATTGTTTTTATAGTGTATCAATAGTACCTATGCTAATGCCCAATGCACATGCTATGTCAGCGAAACACATTTCTTGAACTCGCGTAAGTGAAGCTTGGAACTATTAAAATCAATAAAGCCTTTATTAACAATTACTTACATAATAAAAAGTACATTTCTATGTCCTAAATAACCTCAATAATATGTCATTTTATTTCATTAAAGTATTACGTGCTCTATATACATAGCTTTGCATGAATTATATAATCTTTATTACCTAATACCAATGTTTAAAGAATGTACATATTTTTTTATTTTAGAAGTATAATAATTTCCAAATGACAATAACAATTAATCAAATTCGTACCTATTAAGTTCCCGCCTCCTGCGCGCGCCATCTTGCGGGGGCGAGCGGGAGCGCGCGTCCGACGCCATTGGTCACGTGACACCGCGCATGCTGCGTGCGCTGCGCCCTTCACACGCTCATGCCCTCTGTGAATAGGGAATAGAACTAATTAGTACAACGTTTGTCAATCTATCAAGTGAGTAGTGAAAACAATTTATCATACTTGAAATAAAAATAAAATAATCATTTTGTTTTTTTTAAAGGTAGTAACTTCAACACAATTTAAGAAATCACAATATGTTTTCACTTTTCTTTATACTTAATCGTATATATTTCAATACTTTTATATAATTGTATACAACAAAAATACTAATTAAACAACATACATGCGGCTGTAGCCCAGTGGATAATACCTCTCTTCTGTGAAAGGTCTTCTTATGAGAAAGGTCCTAGATTAAAATCACGACTGGCATGTACCAATAAATTAAGTTTAAATATTTGTTTTTCATTTATGTATATAAATTACAATCGCTAATGGTGAAGGAAAACATCGTGAGGAAAGCCTTGAGATAGGTAAAGTCGGCGATACGGTTCACAACCTATCGTTGGGTGCTGTCTATCTTGTGAAACGTGGGCTTCGAATGACGCATACCTGACATGCATTCGAAATTTCGGAGATGGGCACTCAAGCCTCTGTCTACCCCGCCACAATAAAAAAGGAAATGTCTATATTATACACAAGTCGTAATGCGTATGTAATGTTTATGTTGTCAGCCTTTTTAATACATTTGGGGTATCACACCAAAACTCTTACAATATAATAGTTGAGAACCTTGATAACGAGCTAAGCTCAAGCGTTTTACTATTATTTTTTAAAGCACTGTTTTCAATCAAACAATCTATCCCTCTATATCAACTTCTTCTTTGTGCTTTTGTTACACATTTTTATAATTATTGGAGGCTTCAAATATTATCGACAGCTTATAGACTCAATTCTCTACAGGTTGCAAAATTTCCTCAGGCACACTCTATGGATAGAAAACCAAGCCAGTTGGATACATTCTAAAAACACAATGTAAGAACATAACATCATAAAGCTATTCAATATTTGTGTAAGGTTATGTTATTTATTTTTCATTAAAATTCCATTACTTGTGAGTGAGTAAAATATAAGTACAATACACATAAGTAACTGTATTGGAGTGGCTGGTTCTAACTTACATTTTATCCTGCAAAGTTTAGCAACAAAGTTGATAATAGGAGAAACTCCGTGCCTAGTTGGTAATACGAAATAGAGTGTATCTAAAACTATATGTACTAGCTGCTGATCTAATAAATATGTATATAACACGTGAACAAAATTTAACATACTTGAAGTAAAAAGAAAATAATCGCGTTGTATTTTTTATGGGTATAGTTTTGCTTTAGAGGTAGTAACTTTAAAAAACATAATTTAAGAAATCATATTGTAACTTTTTCACTTTTCTTTATGATTGATAGTACGATACTTTTCTATAATTATATTGAATCTTTGTATGCAACAATAATTATTATTTGGTAAAGTAGGAAAAAAGTACAAATATTTCGAGTAGTACTACTCGCGCCATCTGTTATTTTAAGCCGAAACAATGTATTCGAAGGGCGGGCGGAATTGTAAAGTTTAGGCGGATTGACGGAGTTATTCATTTAACAACGTAGTCAAGCGTTCTTTTGTATTTGTAGATGGCGGTTTTAGAGCTTACACATAGATAGGAAGTTATGTTCGATTTATGTTAGGCTTTTTTTCATTTATCATTTTAATTCTATTAAATATTTAAATAAAACTACAACTACTTAAATCATACAATAAACTTATGTCTATGATCTTAATTTTTTACTTACGATGACAGTTATCTTTATGAATTAAATTCAGTTGTAATAAACAAAGTCAATTCACAAAAGCTATCTTTTAGAAGCCCCCTTGTCACTGTCGGCGTAATTACATAATTATTAAATTCACGCCCATACTTTACTTAAGAAAAAGCAAAGACTATCAATTACCATTATCCTTCTCATACATGCTGCTCCGTTGAGCTTTATAAGTTCTACTTTACGTGTAGTGTATCTACTGTTACAGATATAGTAATATGCTACAAGAAAACATAATTTAAAAGCAATATTATACATTCATTCCTCCGTCTATCACTTTCGGGGGACATATAAACTCCATTGTCACTTTTAGCATACAAATTAGGGTTGTGATGGCATTAAAGTGGAACATTCGTAAAAGATTGCTCACTCATCCAATTGATACCTTTGCTTCCTAGTCCCATAATTACTTCCTAATATATGCCAGGCAATACAGTAAATAGTTAAAATTCCTTTACGTCCTATAGCACTACCACAGGTCGGGAGGATTATTGCTCTGCCTATAAAGCCTACATATTAAGTTTCGTCATTGCTCATTCTCGCACCACCTCTCGACCTTGGCACAGGAATATGGACCGCAAACCGCAAATTCAGTACTTGCATTATATGTTGTTAAGCTAGCTAATGATTTGTATAAACAGGTCAACAATATGTAGCGCAGGTGTTGGATAATTTTATTACTTTATTAATACTGCGATGGGGCATGGGATAGTGGATTATTCATGATCTACTCTTACTGTGCCTCGTGTTTATTCATATGAGGCTGGACCTTAGAGAAACCTAAAATATAGCTTCGAATAAATAATGATCGGTTGGTAGTTTTATAACTATACATGCATTTTTTCAGGCCTCTATCTACCCAGTGGGATAGGCAAAATCTCTCTTACGTCACTCACATTCATTAAGCTTCTCATGCATGCTTGTATGTTATAATTATTCGTGATATAGCTACCGTTTTTGTTTATTGCTTAATAAATATTGTACGAGTGCGTCCGACCTAATACTTGTAAGTATTTTCCTTATAATAAACTATCATTTCAATAAGCGCACGTCTTAAAGGATTAGTCTGTTCCCTCGCGGACTACCGATGCACTAACCAAATTAATAAGGTGCATTAACCTACTATAAAGTGAGCAAAGTATCCAAGTTTAAATTTGGCGTTATGCCACATGAAAGCAACTCAGTTTCCTCGCGATATAATCAGCTGGACACTGAAGAAAGACGGGCACGATAACTGCGGAAAGATCAAGCTTTGATTTATCAAAAGCAATAAAAACTTTATAGCTGATGAGTTCAATTTCCGAAAATGGAATTGAAGAATTCATTTAAGTTTTTATGGCATGCTTTTGTATAAAAAAAAATTGCCGAGTAGTAAATCGATCAAAAATCTCTCAAGGAACCAAGCTCGGACTTGCAGTTCTTAATGATGATTTCGTCTTGTAATGCTCATCAAAATTTCATTATTATAAAACGAAAACAATCAAAGTTTTTAGTGTTGTAAAGAAAATAGGCCATTACAATCTTTTTTTAAAATACTCGTATATTTTCATTCATAACTCATTAAAATAAAATATTATGAGCTCTGTCAGATGGTTAGAAATATTACAATTGATGTCATAACGGCAATAATTGAATGAATCAATGATTTAGTGAAATTAAAAACATGATTTAATGTTCAAAGCAATCTTTTTATTGAGCATCAAGGAAATATATATTCATGAAAGTTCTTTAAAAGTTTAACTCGTACAGAATGGTGTGTTAAACCATAGTTTTTTATAGATTGGTTGAAGCTAAGAAGTCTAGTGATGACATATCGGTATTTGAATTATCAGCTGCCATTTTTCTAGCATAATGTACACATTTGGATGACTGAGTGATTAGAATTTTGGAAGCTAGCCAACTATGCTACAATTATGTTTAAGGGTCGGAATATAAGCTAAATTTACTAGGTGAAAGTAGGCTAGGAACAATATTAGTAATTATTTCCTTGACGATTTGAAACAATGTATTTTATTGAGGAAAATGTAAGGATCTACGACGGTGACATTAAACACCACGTTTCATTGCGTGCTAATTATAATCAATTGATTATCTAATGAAAACTTGGTTTGAATTTGACCTTAATCATGAATTCGTCTAAATCTAATACGGGATGATATTGATGGGTGTTTATGATTGAACGGTGCATGGGATAAAATCTAGTATAAACCTTCCAATATAAGTAAGAAGTTAAATCACCGGAATGTTACGGATAATCTTAGTAATCTTTCTCTCACATTACCTACCTAAATAAGTCACTTAATACTTCACAAGATTGAGTGTTCCAGAAAGCGAATAATAGCAGTCAAAGCCCTACATAGTTTAAATAGAACAGAAAATGATATATGAACACAATAAAATCGGAACTAAATTGCCCAACCCACGCCAACTACTCAACTGGGTTATTGCAGAATAGTCTGTTATTTGGACATTGTTTATTCACTTTGATAAACACTTAGTGTAAACTGTTCCTTTGCATTGTTAAATACACTGTCACGGATAAAATGTAATACAAATTGACAGAACGATTAAAAAAAAGAACCAAACTAAATAAAGTAAGAACATAGTAAGATATACATAGAATTATGTGTACATAAACAATATACATACATTTTAAATGTCTCACCTTTTAAATATATACATAATGTTATAATCTAAAAGAATCGAAAATAAGAATAATAATACTAGAAAATAATAATACAATGACGACCTCGATGAAATTGCATAAAAATAGTGTCATAGATACTTCAATTTTTTCGTAAATACATAGGTAAGACAAATAAATACGAATCGGACTAAATAACACTTAAATATTTGACATGAATGAACTTAACAAAAATTGAGTAGTTAGAAATGAATATCCTGGTATTTATTAAGAAAAGACGTCACGTTATAGTAGGTATGAAAATCTGGCAGGGTCCACATCCGCTTAAACCAATATTGTTTTTAAGCCGATCTCAGTTACAAAGTATAGTGTGAAATACAAACAAAGCTAATGTGTTCGTTATACGATATGGTTTTGCAATTTACCTATTTATCTGGGTTTTTCCATGGATTTTTAACGTAAAGGTAGTATATTTATCCTCAAACCCACGAACGGCAGGTAGTAACAATGATATAAATATATTTTGCTTTTATGAGCTCCAGTTTACACCAGTATCAGTTTACCGTGATTTTTCTGGGAACATAATGTACTATAATGAACTGCCCTTTTCGCGAAATAACGCATGTGGTGAAAGAGATAACTAAGTCAAAAGTTTCTATAATTTTAACAATAAACCAGGTAACTACTTTTATTTGTTATAGTCAATCTTGTTTTACCAAACTTAACATTAACTTGCAATTTTTTACATTTTCCCAAGTTATAAATTGCTAATCTCGGGCATTACTATTTGACCTCAAGTTATGAGTAAAAATGCTGTCATTAATAATTAGTGTGTATGTGTGAATTATAAAAAATATCTAGTCACGACATAACTTCTCCATATACATATAACTACTTGATAAAATAGTATAATAAAACCAATATATGATCACAAAGCAAACTAGCACGAGTGTGTTCTTTGTTTAAAAAAACTTTTATTATTTTTACAACAATGCCATAAAATAAAAGCCGGAGCTCATGAATGAAATATAACACTCAGATTGAATAGCTATAAACTGAGATACTCTTTGCGACCAATAAATATCACTCAACAACTGTTTCATGCCTTAATTCATATCTTATCTCATCTCGCTGGCTCCGAGCCAAGCTTTCTTATAGGAAGTGCTTAGTGTTGTACTTCGACCGCTATCGATAAATAAAATTAATAGCTTTATTGTGAAAACTTACAACCGATGCCAATTTAAAAACAAATAACAACGTAATTTATTATGGCTTTGCTTGACTTATTGGTGGAGATTAATAATGTACACTGCAATATTATGGACAAAAAAGTAAAGTTAGCATGCATTTCTTATCTCTGCCAGAGTCTCAAAATGTAAACAAGTATGTTACGGATATTATTTAGGCTAGAAATGAAATTATATATTAAAACACTAATGAAGGAATGAAAAATGGAAATTAGCTTATTACGTAAAATTTAAAAATCAGTTAAAGGCTAAATTTAAAAACCTCCATTTCAAACACCTTTCTATATTACGGATTTTTAATAACAAAATATTTTTTATCAATAACTTAACACAAAATATTATCCCCCTTACCGTAGCATAAGAGAGACTGTCGGCTCAAAAGTATTATCGACATATCGAGCACTACAACACTCGACCGGTTAAAATAAAAGTTGATAAGAATCGGATCGGCATCGCTTGTTATTTTTAACAAATAGAAATAAATCGGCGCCATTGTTCCGTGGCTTACTTGATTCGATTATAAAGGTACTGAGCAATGTACAGTTAGTTATGTTCTCACGCCAATAACAACGTGGAATTTGAATTATGATTTCGACTTATCAACCTACTTTGAATTTCAATCCTTTCTCTATTTTGTCTTCGTCTTAATAAGCATCAGAGGTCGGGACTGGGAACATCTTAACTTTGAATGAAATGGTAGTGATGCCAGGCATTGGTGTAATGTTTTGTGTAAGGATATTTGATCAAATAGCATACATTGTATATTATGCATATACATGTATTTTAATAAAGTTAACAAGACATTTCTAGGACACAAATTTCCGTGTCACTGCACTGATATCAATTCACGATCGAGTTGATATTTCAGCTTTTCCGTCAATCATCTTATCCAATATTTACACATATTAAGCGCCCACCATTTCTAAACTATAGGACATCTTTTGTAGGTAAACTTTAATGATGAATATAAAACAAATCTAAACAGCCAGTTACAGCATGTTAGTTATGTGCAGCAGTTACAGCATAAAGCAGTGGAAACCATATCTTTATACCCTAAAATAATAAAAACATCATAAACAAACTTTGATACCTTGCGTGACACTACCTGTCATTTATCCAGTAAAATTATCATTCGGAACAGAACCCCAAAATGAAAAAATGAAGCTTAAAATTGTCACTGACAGTTCGCACTAGCAGTCCCATTCAAATCACTTCGACTGATCCTCGGCTCAGAAATGACATACGAGATCGATAAAAGGCCACTATCGCTTCATCACAAAATATTTTCGTATAGACCAATCGATTATATTTGATTCTAATCTTTAAATTATTCAAATCTATTCTTTATGTAGTCCGGATTAAGTCGTTTATATGCATAGTGGTGATAGAGAATAAAATTTGTATTTGGGTGGTCAATAGCTTGATTCTACTTCGTAGGTAATAAGATTAATGGAAGATAGATGCGCTATTGTGTTTGTTATAAACAGGAGCATTCAATGAGAAATGTGTTCATACAAAACTTTAGTACCAATCTAATTGAACATACATACCAAGCCCTACTGAAGAGAGGTAAATTATCTGATACTATTGTATTATTTTATCTTTGGGGACTAAGTATTTCGCATATAATCTAAAATAATATCTGTTCTTATTACAGGAAAAAAGTAAACGGAAATATAAGAATAAACATAACTAGGAGTAATCTTGTGATAAAAGCTGTGACAAGTAAGGCACAGGATGAATTATATCCTAATTCTTATGTTTCTTAACTTGGTACCGAAATTTCACGAATGTTTAAATGGTCACTAGAAATCGAAGAATTGATCTCCAGAATGTTTAAACTAAAAAAGGATGCAAAACAAATTTTACGATTTTATCTCGCGTTGTCTAATTAATATTAATTATTCTTATGATGGTGATTTAAATGAATATGATTGTAATTGATTTTTCTTGAGAGCCTTTCATAGTAGGTAAGTGTTGCTTTTATTGATAGAGCGTTGAATTTATACTTTATTTACTGTAATAAAATTAAAATGAACATCGAAACGAGGCTTTAATCGTCGCGTTAATAGTTGTATCATTGCCGTATTTAATTACATTTCTCGCCTAGTTTGCTTTTATATGAAGTTTTAAGTTTAGTAGACTATTTATACCACTTTGTCATATTTTCCATATTTATCAGAGTTTATTTTATCAGCTTACTAAATAATATTAGAAATTTGTAATGCTGATGGACTGCTGCTGGCATTAAACGTATCCTATTAAAAACTAACTTTGAGTCTCATTCTTCGGCGTACCACGCATGGCAGGTATATAGTGACAATGGAGTCCCAAACCATCACGGGACCCTAAAGGCGTCACTTAAACCTGATATGCATCTCTTGTCAACTCAAAACGGAAATATTCGATGACACACCGCTTAAAACTGTATTCACCCACTATCAATATAAACAACTAACGAATAAGGAAGGTTGATTAAGTTCAATGTAACGGGTAAAGTGAACAATAAAATATACATTAAGCTCTTTCAATTACCCTGTCCTGTAGGTATTTCCGCACAATGAAGATTTCAATATTTTATCATGCTGTTCTTAAACAATAATGTAACATTTATCATTTCGTATTTCTGATTCATTCGTTGTTCTTGTGGGTGCTTTTGATATGAATATTTTTTGTCATAATTGATTTACAACTAACAAAATTTTATTATAGTTACGCCTACATTACCTTAGATACCCTTTTTATATAATTATAATATTTTTATTTAACAAATTTATAATATTATCAAATTATTATTATTATATTTTTTTTAATTTTTTTATATTTTTATTGATAATTAAATTGATATGAATGATATCAGGTCAGTTATCCAAAGATCAGAGTCTGTGACAGTTTTTTTCGTTATCATGCAATGTGGATAATATATCAATAAGTTTATATAATGACCTCGTAGACCTTTTACGAGGGATCGCGTGGAAGTTCATCCTATAGCATAAATAAGGACGACACTTTAGCCTCTCACACTTCCGTAGTCGGGTTTATTAATGGCGAATAGAACAGAATACATCGTTTGAAAACAATCTTCCCACTAAAATCTCGAAGCATCTGGACTCGCTAGATCGAATTATAGATACAGAGTTGCTCGCTAGCAATCACTTTGCATATATCCATTACGCACGCTCATATAAAGTAGAGGTTACGTGAACTTCTCTAAAAGCTTGCGGTTCCTTATTCGAAACTACACATTGATGTATGGTCTGCGATTTATCTTGCGTGTGATACATAAGTATGACGGGTTGCCTCGACGTACAGATTCATCTCATTGTTACGTTTAATATTGAAAATTATATAGGCTTATGAATGAAGCTAATATAATGTAGGTACAGATAAATTACCTGTGTGTAAATAACTCTACAAATTCTAGAAGTTTCAAGAAAAGTATCGAAACACCAGTAAATAGCTTGATTATGAAATTGGTAATGGCTTGGTTTTAGTTCAATAAGTATTCACGTATTCATGCTACGATACTTTCTATATTATATTACTGACTTCCATGTTATTATATAATAGATATTCCTGTTACATTACGGTGAAATGAGATGCATATAAGTCTTTTCGTGTTTAAGAAAAAAATGTGGTTGCGTCAGAACCACCTAAATAGTCAGGGGATTACAATACACAGTTAACAATGTTTTAAATTAATCATCGTAAATATATATTACACATCCTTGTAATTCTTAAGCTATATGTCCACGCATGTCTTATAATAAAGAGACTTTATAATAATATTGTTACCTACTCGTTAGTCAGTCAGTTGTCATTTCCGGGTATGAAAGGTTTCCGAACCTTTAAATGTTTTTTAAAGTCAAGGCATACGTAATGCTTTAGAAAGATCAAGGGTATTTCCGAGACAATAAAATGTAAAGTCAGGGTGTGTTATTTTCACTTTTTATTTATCCAAATAAGATTCAAGTTTTGTAGTCTGAATAAACTACTTACTATAACATAAACTACTTAATATAACAAAAATTATCGTCACTGTGGAAACCATTATCACTGTTATAATTACGACTTCTTATATTCTTAATGATTCAGATATTTACTTATTTTCAAAAACTAACCAACATTTTCCGAATAACTATTTCAGGGTACTTTCAGATTTTATCCAACGTAGCAGAGATAAAACCTTTAATACCTCCAAAGGAATCTACAGTAATTAAATGACGATTCACGCCGAAAACTGCTTTATAATGTAATTTGCTCGTGGCAAAAACATTAAGTGAGCACAGGGCTCCACTTTGACTTAACGGTAACTTGAACTAAAAAGTTCAAGTAGTTTATTTATCATAATCGAGAGTTTTAATACTTTCAATTGTATTTAAGCATGTGTTAGAGCTTTATGAAGACATCAGGAGGTCATTGGTGAATATGTTCTCATTATTATGTTGGTTCCGTAATGTTATTTCTATCGGTGTATGTATAAATAAGGTTTGGTTTTTAAAATAATTCCATTGAACACTTTTGAGTTCCCAATATTTATACATCAATCGGTATTCAGAAGTGTATATTTGTGAAAATTAATGTAGGAACCTACAACCTGCGATATGAACATTTTTCTACATGGCAAGATATATTTTTCACACTTCACGAGAATAATATCAATTATCAGCAAGTAGAGATAATGTACCTATGTTTCACACTTCCGAAATACCTTTTAGTACTGAAAAAAAAACTACGAAACAAATAATTAGCTTCACACTAAAAGCCAAATAACGATAAACAAATAAAAAACAATTCACTTGTGTTAAAGGAGGTAGAAAAAAGTGTGAATGGTACCCATTATTTGAGGAACCCCGATTTATTCACCAATTTATTCGGTGTGCCGGTTAAATGAACTCGAATGATGACCTTAGTTATGAAGTGTTTACTGTACCAATATCTAGAAGTATGGTCAGAAAAAAATATGTACTTTATCTCCACTTAAGTGCAAATAACTGAGTTTGTTCCGTTGAGATTGTTACATTGCGAGTGCGTGTAATATATACTTGTACTGAAATTCAATATGTATTAACTGGAGAGACGAAGATGTTTCTTAAGTGTTCCATGTTATTTAATAAAAAATAATAATGAATAGAGTCAGGCAATGGATAAGCTTTTTATCACAATTGTATATGCTACGCGCCGGTGAGGTTTTCATTTTAGGACCTAGAGTTTTGTCAACGTCTTCGGGACGGGGAAAATAATCTGTCCGTGGTTGCTGTGCTTAATAGCCAATATTGTCGAATGTTTTCAGTTAATTAACAGCCATGAACATTACGTTAATTATTGTCCAGGAAACAGATAGCTTCTTATCTTGTTCAGATTTACAGAATGAAGCAAGCAAGATACCAGTAGTTCATTAAAAAAAAATCTTTGATTTCTATACATATGAATTTAAATATTAGTAGTAACTACCTACTCACCGAATGACACTGTATTTACATTTTTGGTTCATTAAACTTGGCTCGTTACTGTATTGACTTGAAATCAAACTTGTGTTAGTATTCAAAGTCCAAACGTATGTATTTATCAGCAATCTTAACTCGTCAGCTAGCACAAATAATGAAGTTGAACAGAACCTACTCGTACGTTTCGAAATACGAAAAGATCGTACGATATATTCCACTTTCCAGATACTCAATAACTAAGTATTACTTACAACTACGTATATATTCCGATTATTGCTATCAGATACACTATAACCGCCGCACACAGAGTAATAAGTGTTGAAACAGATCACAATAATCATAAATTTAAATTACACTTCTATTGAATATTCAACGGACACTTGCGTCCTAGTCTAGGCGAAAACAGACTTGTGGTTTCACATTTAAGCGAATTTCGAACAATTCTCAAACCTAGAAACACGTTGGGAAAACGGTAATCTGCTTAAAACACGGGCCGGCTAACAAGTGACAAATTGCAAAGTCTACAACTTAGGTGTGGGTGGCAAGCGTGTAGACAAATTTCTCATTCGGAGGCAGTGATATCGAAATGTAGGGGAGACTAGTAAAATAATCTAGTTTATTATATGCCTTGGTTGGTGGTTACAAGGATAATAGTGCTGTTTGGAAATATCGATTACATTGTACCCGTACAGGAGTTTGAAAGTAGAAATACATAAATGGTTATGGTTCAAATAAATGCACTCGTTTATTTTTAAATTTGTTAAAGAAAATTATATAGATTAGCTACAACGTACATATGTCCAAAAGATGACGAAATTATATTACATATTATATTAAAGATATCTTATGGAATCACGTGGTGATTTGAAAGCTGCCTGAGTATTGGTGCGTATTTGTTCTATTTAAAATTAGATAAGTTTATCACATAAAAATGTATACTCTACTAATAATTTAATCCACGTTTCACATTCCTCACCACATCTATTCCATTCAATACCGTTGATTCGCGAGGAGTATTAAATAAGATTAATATTTTTAAGAGCAACCATTTAAGCTTTTATGTCGACAAGGTGTAGTGTAAAAAACGAGTTTTATCTAGATGTGTTTAAAAACATACGTTGATTTAATGCCTTTTTAAACGTGTGATCAACTCTGTTGACATGTGAGACAGTTTGTAATGGCACTTGTCACAGTACATGTTAAATGTAGACGTTACTCTATGCTTTTACAAAAAACTGCTTATGTTTTTTACACTACTTGCTTTTTTGCAGCTTAGGTGTATTAAAACATTGTATTTAAAAACCCCGTACGTTTTAGAGAAAAATTCATTAGTATATTATTGAAATTGACTATTTATAGAATTGTAATAGGATGTAAATCCAATAGTATTCTCTAATTAACAAACATAGCTAGGCGTAAAAAAGATTTATATAAATACATAGAACACATCTAATTCTAGGCTTCCACTTAGATTGTAACGAGTCCTCGTTAAAAGTAGGAAGATTTTCACTCAGCTAACTGTGAAAACTTTCTCTGAATTTACCCTCTCATTTGTTTAAACCAGGCGGTCTAACTCAGTACTAACTTTCCAAAATAAATTGTCTTTTTCCATTTCAAGTATGTATGATATTATTTATCCTTTTCCCGACACTATGTACATGTATTTTGTAAATTATTTAAGTTTTTTAATGTTTTTCGTTTGTACCTTTTAAATTTTGAGTCACTATTGAGTTTGACGGTTTAAACAATTTTTTTTTTGCGTTGAATGCTATAATTATTTACTTTTTAATATTAATATTTATATAATTTATTTAAATCGTGATCAAAAATGTTGGGACATTTTCATTTCCTGTTTTAAATCTCTTATATGAGAATCACATCAAAGAATTCAAGAAGCGATAAATCGGGACCAACTTCTTGAGAACTACTTAAAAAGAACTCACAGGAGAACGATCGATCATTGTTTCAAAATATTCCCTTTTTTTGTTTTGTGGAATATGAATATAGACGACCACCAATGAAGAAAGATACAGTGAAGTTTTAGAGAAGACGTGCTCTAATTATTATAATATTTATATTTGACAGCTAATCTGGGTTTTAATTAAAATAGGATGAAGCACAAATATACAATAATTGAATATGGTATGTAGTGACTTAATATTTCACTTAAAAACTCAACTAACGTATTTTGAGAATAAGATTTTTAAACTGCAGTTGAAATTTTTTTATTTAAAATAATGTTGTTGTCTTGTTTAAAAACGTACGTTAAGACTATTACTAAGATATTAGAATCATTGGATTTTATATAACAATAATTCTTTTAGGCTTCAGCGCATTGTTTTTCTGTTATAGTTACTAGGTTTAATTGGCTAGGTTTCAAATTAAAAATAGGAAGTTACATTTTTGCAAATAAGCAAAATCTATTTCCTGGTCTTTTAAACAGATAAGCGAAATTGAAATAGGAAAACAACATCAAGTTGCAATAGTGCATAGTAAGACCAAGTTCAGATCATGAAATCAATCATATAATATTATAGTGAATATATATTTTTCATATGTAGAGTAAATATATATCATGTTATGGGGCAACGCAGAAGTTATTATATATTTCGTCAAGATGCTATATGCCTGTATAATGGTAATGCCTAAAATACAAACACGCAATCTCTTTAAATATAAAAAACCTATAAAATTTCTAGCCCAAAGCAATATTAGGCTTTGCCAAACATCCAGTTCACGTACTTATATCAACAGGTCTACCTCTATGCTAAATATAAACTAACTAAAGGTGTGTCTATTTTAAATTGTATATTTTTAATACCAGAATGTTACATTTCTAATCTTATATTTCAAAATTATTTGTGTTTGCAACTTCATCTGAGTGGGATAGTTATTTTGTGAGACATGATTCATCTAAAAAATCACTTTTTTTTGACTACTTGTTCCTAAACGCGGATGAAATAGCTATAAACAAAAAAATGACAGATTTTTTCCCCATTTTATTTGTTACTTGTCTTCAAAAGGTTGCAGCGTGATATTATATAGCCTTAAACCTTCCTTGATAAATACTTTATCCAACACATACAGATTTTTTCAATTCAAACCAGTACTATATAGTATCTAGAAATTAGCGAGTTCAAACAATCTCTTCAGCTTTATTATATTATAGATAATATTTTGTACCATATTAAATTAGAGTCGTGGCTACGGTATTCTTTTCACCAAGATCATATCACTGCCTCGCTATACGGTAATACAAGCTGGTACCAACATGCGATCAAGCTTACAGTAATTCTTATCCGTCATTTCTGCGAAACAGATAACACCTTGTTGACTAAGGATGACCTGAGGCATGTCTTTCTAAAGCACGAGTAAGGCGCCATCTCGTGTTTGCACAAGAAAATAAACTCGTATATCAGGACATGTATTATGTACGATAAATAATAGGATTGATATGGACAGTGATTTTAGATTACCAACACTAATTAAATTGTATCGAAAGTCCCTTAACTTTTTCGTTACAAATTATTTGAGATACTGTAAAAATGATTTGATCATACAGGGTACAAATCTGAATTGATTCTTCAAATCATATCATACGAAATCAACTAACTGAGACTGTTACATATCTTCGGATAAATTAAACCATTATTTTACACCTAATATACAGAAAATGCATATTGCGGCTCTTATCAAAAATATTTGCGGCACATCTTAAGAATTTTTATCATGACTCTTCAATATTTATTCTGTGATCAGCAATGTTTGTGCTTCTTACTTAAAGTGACTGTCTTTGATGTGCCGATATGTTTACAGATTTATTTTACAATACTTTAGCAAAGTAACACATACAATGTTGAAAGTTATTTATCATATCGGTGGAAACAATGGAATTAGATGTATATGCCAAAATACTAAATTGCTTTTGCCAAAATCATATCTATGTCACGATTATGAGATTACTAGATGTATGTTTTATAAGTAACATTATCTTTAGTATTCCGAATATTAAAAAGTAAATGAAAATGACAGTGCGTCCTTTTTTATATAAATTAATTACTACTACAAAACCCTGCTACCAGTTGCATCAAAAGCAAAACGAAAAAAGTTTTTTTCTCTTCCGCTACAAATAAAAGTAAGTGTTTAAAATTTAAATTCAGATTTATCGGTAAGCAAAAAGTAGGAGCCATTACCAACAAAAAAGTGTTCCTACATTGATTGATCGTAGAGTCAAAACGATATTTTGAAAGCTTCCATTCGGTGAGTGTAAAAAATAATGTCACCAGACTTTTTACGTAATTGATTTTTGATTAATTAATGCATTTAACACTTTCAGTTGAACTACTGTGTTGAAAGATATTATATAACACGTTTTTCCTGTTCATTTAACATGTTAGTACTAGTACTTAACTACCATTAGTACTTAGTATTTTATACTAATGTTATTAAACAATAAATCTCCTTAGATCCCTGAAGGAGATTAATCTAAACAATTAATAATAATCACGCGCACGCGAAACGAACTCTCTAAATCAGAAAAACTGAAAGAAAACAATGTTTAAAATCACATTCATTTAGTCATGTAAAAATAAACACGTGAAACATTGCAGATTTCCTCAGGAATGCGGTCGTATGCTTTTGTTTGATATTTATCTCGTAAAATGTAAAGAACAATAGAACTTGTGATCTCCCGCAAATATTTACAAATCCGTACGACATTTATTGTGTTTTCCTTTATCAAGACAGAAACGATCTGATTCTCGTATCCTTGATTAATTTTACAGCAATCTTATTAATTAATCTTTATTATGATTTCAAATTCAATTTCTTCTAATCAATAAACTATGATGTGTTGAATAGGATTGAAATAAGAAAATCAATTAAGATAATTGAAATTAAACGAGCTTATAAAATGTTATTACAACTGTAGTTACAGATGGTTTTATCTGTCTCAATATCGATTATGTTCAAAACTAATTATATAAGCAACGATATCATAATGATACCGTAATGAGGCTTGAAACTACATATTAAAATGTCGATCAATCAATGTTTTATTAATAATAGCCACGTAACTTGACACCAGAAAAGCGGAGGCGGCAATAAATGCAATCCAGAAATAATGTTTCGAAAAGATAGTATTCTAATCTTAGGTAATTTGAATTAGTTTCCTAGTAATCTTTATTTATTACTTCTATTAATGTTTTTTACATGTGCACCAGAAGTATTAGGCTTTGTAAAGCCAGTACTTATTAATATTTCCACCCAATTTCATGGACCCGGAATAAAATGAGTTCATGTTGGAAAACTGTTTTTTAATAAAGGATCTGCTGTTCCTTTTGGGATTAGAAAATCAATTATAGCAACGACACTGAACTTTTTATTTTTAGATAATATATTATATTTCGATATTCACGGCTCTTTTCTAGTACTATTTGGATATTATTATTGGTGTTAATAATTATATCATAAAATACATATTTTTATAACAATTGCGTGTGATTCCAAACTCGAAAAATTTACATCCTACATACATATACACTTCCTTTAACCCCATTAAGGGAAGACAGAACCTTGGAACCAATCACATAATTTGACTTCCTATCCCTAACTTCTTCTGATTCCGATGTACCGATCCAGATACGTCGAACTGGCTGCATTATCTTAGTACAATCCAAGAATCGTTGCCTCAAGCATTAATTTTGTTGACAAATCTCTAAGGAATTCTATCTTATCTCTCTTTTGTTTCTTAGAACTTGGTTGATGATAATAACGACCTTCTTGATTGCGTCTCGATGCAACTACTAACAATTTGTATGTTAATATAAGACTTAGTTTTGCATTCCTTTCGTACGATTAGATCGATTTTATCACTATTAGATACTCTTAGTGTATATACACGGTAATATTTTATAAAATAATTAATAGATACTTTCCATAAACACAGATATTATTACCTCCGTTATCATTTAAAGGATTTGGCAGATACAGAGATTCATCAATTCACAGATCATATAAAGAAACATCGAATAATGCGGCTGGCCGTTGTCAGGAAGAAGTAGCGTGTTATGGGGAAGCCTATAGGCAACGGTTGACTGAGATAGGCTGATGATGATAGTAAAATATTAGAAGTTTTCCCGTTCCATATAACTACATAAGTAAGGCACGAAAATAATGTTAGCACCTAAGGGACTAGGAGTCAATGGAATCTATTGGGCGATGGGCTAGCAACCTGTCACCATTGGTACATATAACATCACAACTCCATCATTTTTGCTTATAAGTGACCAAGGAGATATTCTATCCTCTGCAAGGTTCTGTCAACCCCGATAGGAAGTAAAACGTGAAAGAACTATGTATACGTAAGCATAAAAACTTTGATTTATGCATTGTAAAGCAATAAAAACAATTATTACAAATCATTTTCTGATCTGAAGACGAAGATGTTAGCATGAGCAAGCAGTTTTATTCCGCTTGCCAAAACAATTGTTCGAAATGGCAGGTACACAATGCGATAGACCGAAATCAATTTACGCCCATTGTATCATATATCGTAATTCGAAAGTATTGATCGAAAACAATTGGCAATTACATAAACGCGTATTATAGCACTTGTTGGAGGGAAATTGGGGTTTTGTTCATAATATTTACTTCCTGCATGTCAATCAATCAATGGAAGTTATGTACCTTATGCTGTGAACCAAACCTTATTTTAAGGTTACAAGCTTGTCACGTTTGTATCACTATACTAATTATGTCAGAGATCAAAGGTCATTGAAAGTTAAATTACTTAAACTAGGAATTACGGTTTAAACTAATACAAACGTATTAGTTTAAATTTTGGGAAAACTTTGGTACCTTTCATGAGATCACAATTGGATTAAAATTTATTAGTATCATCATAATGCTATACCTAAATTAAATAGTCAAGTTTAGATCAACTTTACTTTACAAATCATTTCAAAAAAACAGGTTGATTAAAAATACGCCGCTTTCTTTATACATACATACATTTCTATACCAATGGACGATAATAGTCAACTAGGTAGGTAAGTTCCTACTTTGAAACGAATAGAAACGAACAAAATAAACATTCCTGTAGTACACGGCTTCTTTTTGGGAGCCAACCTGAACCTATCTACCTCTACAATCGAACATCCGATCAATCCTTCATTTAAGCTACTGTAAGCAAGCTGTCTTAGAAATCCCGGCTAACGATGATTAATAATAATGATTTGGTGAACAGGATTGATTTTTTTATCTCATACATTAATCAGGGCCCGATTTGTGTTCGGTTTGGAACACTGTAAGTAAATAAATCATGACTTCACCATAAGAGCACGTTTTCTTTGACCATTCATCTTTTCTAAAGTACACAGCCACTTCAAACTTTTAAAAATCGCCCTTCAATGTCGAAGTATCTTGTTAGTTCAGATCGTGGTTACGTTATTCACTCGATCTATTGTATGGATTTCTTTTGATTACATTCGGTATTTAACAAAACTAGAATAGTGTATACTTAGAGCAATGGATTAAGAGTTAAATCAAGTTACTAGCACAAATTCCAATGAATTATTTTATACATTTTCAAAGCTTCTTCAAACTAAAACACATTAGTTGTAATCACATATTTTTACTATAGTCTGTGCTATAGTGATCAAATTATAATAGTTAAATCTCAAATACACTTCGATAGTAACACGTATTCAAAAACTACTTAATCCATATTACTCAAAAACTCAGTTCAGCGACTAAGTAAAAAGTTAATGATAAATAATTTAGATATTTACATCGCAGAAAGTTTACCGACATGTTTTGCTGCACCTATAGCTATAATAGAATAAATTATGAACCATTACACGGCATTTAAGATACAAATCTTGAATATTGATAGAGCTTGTATTATGGGTCCGAGACCTTATAGAGAGAAAATGTCTAAATAATGTTGCCATTTAATGTTATGTAGTGAAAGATGATAGCCCAAGCGTATTCTCGATGTAAGGATGTTAAATTGCAAAGATTAAGTAAAGATTGTTTATTTGTTTTTTACTTTATGCATTTAGCTAGGTATTTTAGAAAGGAAGAGTTCTCACGCCAATCTAGACACAGTGCTACAAGAATAATCTAATGAAATACTTACTAAAAACATTCAGTTCTTAAAAATTAGTTTTTATATTTTCTATACTTACCCTATTTAACGACAAATCTTTTTCTTGAACCAGTTACTGTTTTTACAGAAAATAATTTGGTCGGTCAGTTACCCTTAGTTTTTTAAAATTGAATCCTTCGCGAAGCATTCAAATTTCGATGCAGCATTCAAGAACTGGTTTATAGGAATGTACTCGGTAATTTCTTTATCACAGTCCATTTTTAATAAAAGTACCTTTATCATCTTCTTTGACAAACAGATTGGACATGGTTGAATATAGCCATTTATAACTGCTAAAGTAAATATACATATTGTAGTAATTTTATACTTTGCTGCGTAATTCGTAGGGCTTAATGCAGGTCGATATTTATTTTGGAATAGGTATGTATACGCAGTAGGATGAACTAATTATTAGAACCTTCATATAGATCCTAGAAACATAGCAGAGATAATACCGCATAGATCCTAGAAACATTTCAAAGTTATGAATATTACACATCGATCACCTTTCAAACCTTACTGACAAAACTTGGAAAGATACGAATCGTTCTAGTATCGTTGCAAAACAAAACGTTAAATGTCATGAAATAAGAAGTAACTTAACCTCACCTCTATGTCAATTTATCCGTATCTTAGCAAAGATTCTAATAGTTATACAGTTCATTTAGTTCACAGTTCATCAGGTTTGAAAAACGAACGAATGATCATAGTAAAACGGATAATACTTTATACTCGTAAATGCACTGTTTATTCTTCAACGTCTTAGATATACGTAAATATGTAAGAAAAATAGAATACGCATGCGTTTGATGATCGTTCCATCCAACTGTCAGCGCCATAAATGACAGATGATAAATAGTCAGATTTCCCCACGAAGTTTTTCCTCAGAGTAAAAAAGGCTACGTCAAATAAAGAAAAAATATATATAAATTTTTTTTTTTTCCTTCTTTTGTGAATATTTTAATACTACTATAAAAATAATTGCTATTAACTCCAAGCTAGCCTGCAAGTTTTCCATCCAACTTATAGAAACTTGCAGAATAACTCCACGACACTTTCAAAGTATAATCATGTAATATTTTAATAAGTAATTAACACCCATTAAGTAGATGACCATTAAGTTATAAACGCCATATCAGTGTCAATAACCGGAATCATTAACATATTTAGTTGGGAATCATCACGTTGCGATCACACGATTCTACTTTAGTAAGTAACTTAATAACTTTACATACGAGTAGTATATTCAATGTTTATTTGTTATGAGAAGAATTTTGTCCTAATTAGCTAAAGCAAAAATCAAACAATTTATAGGAGTCATTTAAAGCAAACATTCTTTTTTTTTCCGACTTATTAAAGACATCATCCCTTACGACAAGATGAAATTAAGTGGTCCAAGGGTCCATCATTAAAACTGCAGCGTTTGTGATTCGAATGCTAAACAAATTAGTCATCACCTAACATTTAACCGTGTTAAATTTGCATGTGCAAAATTCATCTCAATATCAAAAGTTACCTTAGTAGTTATCAAACATAACAACACTATTAAATAGTTTTTGTAATATCATTACACCCATCCTAAAAGAACAATAAGCATTATTTTTAATCCATACAACATTTTACATAATTCACGGTCGTCCCATTTTAAATATTAAACGCTTCTAACTTCTTATGCTCTCTAGTAATGTCTGCCAACAATAATAAAATTGTAAGCACTTACACGCCGATGTATTTTTATTTGATAGACACGTCTGTGTTTATTACAGCAGAAACCTGGTTACTAAGTTTCCTGTGAAGAATAACTACGGGGTTTTAAACTTTAAAGCAGCTTCTCATAACTTTTTCTTTAAATGAATTTCCTTGTACTAGTTAGTCTGTCTGGCGGTGAATAGAATTTATACTGCTTTCCTTCCAACATATATAAGAGCCTATAGTAAAATACTATTTATTATATTTCTTTGTATATAAAATAGATAGTTTTAATAAATTTAATAACCACTCCTATTTTATTTACTTAAACCAATTTTATGTAGGCAATTACAAATAAAGCCTTCCGGATGACATTAAAATTATACCCACTGATGATGCTTATAGACACTAATGAAATTAACAATAAAATATAGTTATTAATGTTTGTCGTTTAATGTACCTGTGTAAGATATAAACAAATTGAGTTTCTCTAACTAATAATAAAAGACATCGCAAAAAGCAATATAACCTAGATCATATTCAAGACATGTCAGCATGAAATTAGTAGTTTGTTATCTTTTCGCATCATGTACATTCCTAGAAAAAAGTGATTGTATACAAAATTGATTTATATACCTATTGACTTGAACAAGGATATTCTTATAAAGGTTTCCTTAAGCATTTTACATTTTAGGATTGAAAACTCAATGCTAATGTCATTTGATTCTTCGAATCTTCTCTCGTAGCTCGTATATAGAACCTCAGAGACATATCAATCTGTGACACTGTGTACCTGACATATGACATACATAATTACAAATAAGAATGTTCAGTTTGCATATTTGCAAATTTGCCACTCCCTTATTAAGGCTAAAATTTAATTTATTAATCCGAAATAAACGTACGCACGTTATTGTGTGTTATATTATCATACTCAATACAAAGATCTCTTTTGAATTTTCGGTTCCGTGTTGCGCCACAAATAAGGAGATTTAAATGTCATAAATGGCTGTTTCATAATACGACACAGTCATAATTTTATAAATTACGAGGGTAAATATTTAAGCACCAAAGGATTACTTATTGAGGCATGAGCGCAACAAAATTTAACGACACCTTTCACATTTCCAAATCCTCAGTATTCTTTTATTAGCCATGGCATTTTGTTACCGAACAGTTTGAACTCACTTTATCGAAGATATTTATTAAAGGAATCACGTTTATATAACTATTATTTGTCTACACATTTTTTTAGAGTTTGTGATGCTTTTGATACCTAGATTATTCTTATATATGTGCCTAGATTAATATTTAAGCTTGTAAAACGAAACAAAAAAAATTTACTATACCAATTTATTGTTATACGTATTATTAACGTCACTGAACATCTATCATTTGTTTAGTATCGAAATAGTGATTTTGCTTTTATTTATAACCCAAGTACCACGTCGCGTTGGTAAAAATAGGTGAACGGTTAAAGTATGTCAAACGTCTCATTTGAAGAGACTAGCGAAAAATACGTAATATTAACACACATTCTATAAACAAAAATATGTGACAAGGGTGTACGTCAAGGTTATTCAAGAACCTATTTAGATTCACGTAATGAACTAATATTTATTTCATGTTTTTAAGGGCTGTGTGTTTTACAGGGTTTTGTTGTATGGTTTTGTATCGTGGATTACATAACAGCAGAATATAAGATGCATAATTTACAGTAAGAAGTAAAGATATTTTAACATTAGATATTATTTACAATACAATTTCGATTAATAAAATCGATTAAACCTTATGACAAATTATTTTTACAAAAGACTATTCAGCCATATTAGCATTCAATTCTACAAATCTATGTATTACATTTTCACATCCCAAACATACTCTCACATAAATTTATAGAATAGTGTAAAATGAAGTCCTTCGTCGTAGATTTGAGTCGGTCTATTGCATAAGATCCTCAAAACCGTGAAATCGGATGTGCCAAGAAAAATACTAAGCACACACAGTGAGTGACGACTAGACATATGAAAGAGGATTAACATGATCTACAGAGGATGAGGCGATTCATTTGATACAGTATAATATAACATAGAGATTTATTTTCGTTCGTAAGTTTTACAGTGTAACTTTGCTGCGAAATAATGAGTTTTATCAGTAATTCTTTAAATAAAACGGTCTTTAATTCAGATTAAATTACAACAAATAATATTATATAGGTACAACTATTGTACTGACAAAGTCTCGTACAAACGAAAATGTATAGCGTAGATTATATTATATTTCACTATGTAAAACAGTTTTATTTACAGTTGTCATTTTTACCCTGATAGCAAGCCCTCAACAGAATTTTCAATCACCAATGAATTCTATATTTTATGTTTAGTTTAGTCTAACATAAATTACTATCAATACAAACCAAAACCTTTGAATTCTTACTCACGATTTCCATGAAACAATACCTTAGGAATAGGTCGTGTATTGTAAAAAAGAACTTGCATTTCCTAGGCTGTCTCGTCCTAAGATAAATGTTTCAAAGTAAGAAAAGGGATTGTGCTTAGCCTCGGGTTATACTTTACCGGAAACCCACCACGATTGCACTCATCTAGGGAATAAATCACGAAACTTGAATAGAGATGTTGTACTGCAGCATTTTCATATAGGGTTGCGATAGACTAGGAAAAATAAGATTTGTTCACATTAGAGATGATAATGTTTAAATTCTTTAAATGACATTTTATTCTCATCAGTTAGGATATTGTTTTGCATCTTAATAATTTCATTATAAAATTTACATACAATTACTATACATAGTAAATAAAATACATACAATACAAAAATATCAATTCATTTCATATCACTTGATAATTTATGTTATAAAATATTACTGCATCTTTCCTCCTAATGCGACTATTTATAAAACGTATTAATTCTAAATATATAAACTCAAAGACATTATGAAAATCATTTTGAATTCAGCAGATAACCCTAGCACTCAGGTCGGGTGACGCCACAAAGTGATAAAAACCCTCATATGCGGTTATTAGCAGCAATTTAGTATGCGGACTTAATTTAAGTAGCGTATAATTAATATGTAGGCTATTAAAGGCGCCTTCTCGTCAAGATCAAAGCACTAACACTGATGTGTGTGTGGACAGTTTGTTTGTTCTTTTTTTCAACGTCATCTCGTTTGAGTGCAAAATTCATCTGCGAATCCTCAAATAACAGGTATGGAGGTTTTACTTTATTTGTAAGTGAAAATTATAGGATTGTTTTTTACTTGTTTAGACCCAAACGGATAGTTTCCATGGTTTTGGTAACTTTAACGGTAACACACGTTCTTTTACACTTTTGTTTATTAAAGAAGGATAGGTAGAGAGATCTCGGATCCTCATTTTTTCCAATTCTAATAAACTACTTTCGCTTCGTTGACATATGTATAACATCGTCACCTTATTAAAATACCTACTTAATATTACTTTAAGGCCATAACCACTTACTATAAATTTACTGTAGCATTTTAGGTTGTAATATGATTACCGAATTTTGTACCTGTGTTCTTCAATTGGGGACAAAGCTACAATAAAGATAAAATATATGGCTAAATAACTGCATAGTCAACAATAATTTGAGATGAATAACCGTGTGGGCGGGCTTATTTATGTTGAAAGAAATCCATTCATTACTATTAGGCACATTACTACACTTCCGGCGTACCTACTAGCCAGTATTTCTAATCGTATGAGCAGTGCATTAATCATAATATACAGGCACGTGTGATACTCATTTCCATACAAGGAGGCGATACGTGTAGGTTAAGGTTTTGTTACAATATTTTTGTTGGCTTAATATGTGCATACAATGACATCGATGCATGTTTTCATAACAATATGCTAGTAATACAAACGAAATAAAACAATGCAGCCTAGCATGCTCGTAGTGTAAATGATAATGAATTAATGTACTGGTATACTTACCCATTAAAAATAAATTTACGATAGTGCAACGTCTTTTCTTTGATAAATATATACAATGTGAGTTTTGGAAAATATAAAATTAGATAAGCCATAACATTGTATACCAGCTATTCCCATATCTTATTAACGAGTAGTATGTTTCATCATGCTTACAGTTTTAGTGATTAATCAATGGTAATGCATAGTTAACCCGCTACAAAATTCACGCAGAATTCAAGAGCACTTGCGTACACGCCTTTATACTTTTAAACGTTTTCTTTGCTTTCTTCCAATCATATCTAACGTCACTTTTCTTAAGTACATACAAAACTTCAAAGAGGTCCATTAATTATTTTCTCAGACAAATACGAAAACTTTCTGCATGCCAATCAAAGTTGTCAAACGCATAATGTTTTTTTTTCAGCGTTGACGTTATACGGCTAGCAACGAAAACGTGGGCGAATGCATCACTTTTTCAGTACCCAATTTATTTTAAATTCCCAGACACAAGGTTAAGGGCGTAAAAAACCGATGTTGCAGTAAAAAGTTCGCTTTAATTTGCAACCTCTTTTGTTATACTCCTGATCTAATCTGGGCTAAGTTTTATTTTTATTTCTTACTCCTTTTTAGGCAGACTGCGATGTTCTGTTTACGGCAATTAAGGTATAAGGAAAAGAGTATACAAAATTAGGGCCCTTCCGCTTGATTTCTCGGGAATTAGGTTTTTTATTATTTTGCTTTACATCACAGGTGTAATACTTTTCCTGAAATCGATTAGCCGATATTTTACTCGCCCTTTCTGCGATTAGTTTCATGTTGCGGGTTAACATTCAACTCAATTTATCTAATAGAAAAGTAATAATATTATCATTAAGTTTCATTAAATTATTCATGTTATTTCTAATTGCGAAATGTTTTTTTTTATTCTTTATTACGCCATTCACCACTAAGGTTATGTCGGCTCCTTGCGCAAATGATTTTGTCCTCTCAAAAATAAAATTGCAATCATGTGTGAATTTTCTTAGCGATGCGATGGGGTGGCAACCTATCAATAATATGCTATTACTACAGAACTGTTATGTGTCCTAGATTCTATCCACCCTGAATGAATTGTTATCAAATATAGAAAAATGCTGAATCTTTGTATCAAATTGTGTTCTACTTATAAAATAATGACCAAATAATTGAGCGGTTAACAAATTTACCTATTTCCTATGCGTGAATTTATTACTCATATTATACTGTTATTGATGGTAAAAAGTTTTTTTTCTTAATTATATGTCGATAATTCAACTAATTATTAAAATTTAATAGTAAATAATTTAATTGTTATTCAAGCTCTTGATCCATATTAACGCAAATAAAAATACTCTCAAATTAATAAACATATTAAAACAGTCAATTGCCTTGTGTACTTTTCTACGATAATATTGCATTACAATCGTATCAAGTTACATAGCAAAAATCCTTATTAAGATAAAAAGTGCACGTTTACGACTATCTCGACTTTGATATGCATTAAACGAAGTGTTTTATATTGTATAAAGAAGCGAGTGCATCTCAAAATGAACCAAAAAGGTACGCATACTTTGCTCAACAAAAGCCTTGTACCTACCAGTTTCAAAGATCTGATATCCTCATAAAATCTCGTTGAAGTGGTTCGAAAAATTCACTGAACTGATTTCACTGCGAACATAAACATTTCTCACACAAAGCACTGCAAACTATCACTGCATTTCACTCCGATTTGCTTATGCAAAAGTTTTTCAACAAATGATATTGAATGAAAAAATGTTTAGAAAAATCAATTGTCAAACTGAACTGAATTTCCCTCCAAAAGCGCGCGATATTAGTTGTCAAACTATGGGAATAGAGCACGGTTTGTTTTTAAAGGTTGAAAAAAGCACAAGACGTGCGCGATTCAGCCGGCTTAAAAGAATCAGTTCCCTGCGCCAGCGCACCGACGCTACGCTATTCCGATCTAAAACTGACCAGACTGGTATGAAGTAAGGTGTATCAGAACCGGTGTGCTCTGAGACAACTTCGGAATTAAATCTGCTCTTACTACGAACGGATTAGTAACTCGATCGAGTTGGAAAAGTTTGAGAACTGACTATCTAGATCTTGTACCTAAGTACTTAGTTCAAATGTATGCTGTTTATGAAATTAATTTAAGCTTATAATAAATTTTGTATTTTTGAAAAAAAATCATTGGTTATTATAGGGACTTTGCAAAACTACAGCGATCACTCAGTTCTGTGTCTACCACAAAAGAAATTTAAGTCACGGTGCACATATTATTGTAAACATGTTATTATGACTGTGTATACCAAATAGTGCCTAGGTTTCTATCTAGGTAATACTCACTTACTGTCTAGATAAGCAAATTAAATAAACAAATTTATACGATGTTTAACCTACTTTAATTATTGGTAAATTAGTGAGACGTCTTTGTTTTTACCATTTACAGAAATTTGCACTTATTATGAGTTCTATCATTCGTACGCTACAGTACCTACTATAGATTTATTATTATTTCAACATTCCCCGTGCTAGTCTGGGAAATAAATATAATGCTAATTAGGTGCCCTTTTACCCGACATCTCGTAAAAGGCAATTAAGGGTCGAACAAATTTATCGCGCGCAGATTTAACAACCTGGCATCAATTACATGACGAACCCGATAATTATTGCTAAAAAATAGAAAATATTATGTTCCTAAAGTTCTTTTTTCTACGAAATGGATAAAGAGAAATAAAGAAAAGATTCACTCAATACAAATCCTATGAATCGCCAATATTTTCCGTGATCGTGGTAGGCCCGTGATTTACTAACTCTTCTTATTGTAAGCATAGTGTCCGACTTATGTCCTAGAATCGTGAACTTTGGTAAGTGCTCATTCAGGAGTTAGCTATCACAGAAAGCACTTTATGGGGCATAAAACCTACTTGCGAGGGCCTCCTTACACCGCTTTACACTTTGCACGGACTCATATACAACCTTATTTGCTAACCTACGTCGAACCTATTTAGAAGGAAATTGATGGCCAGTACCTGAAATTTTCTCTATATAAATGCGATACACAGTCGTCTATGGTGCATCAACAAAGTCAGCAGCTCAGTGAAAGTTGAAAATACAAATAATTATTTTCGGCTCAATTGTGATGCCAAACTGGCTAAATATGTTCGCTTTGGGATAAGCTTTGGATCCTCAACTGGAACGAACCGAAGAACAAGGAAGAGAGCAAGAAATTGGAGCAATTTCGTTTTTCTTCGGTTGTAGCGGCCGGCGGCGTTGATGTAACCATGGCGATGAAATAACAAGAAGTTCAAATGCCGTGGCATCAGTGTTTGTACTTCAGCCGACATAACCTAAGTGGTGAATGGCTTAATAAAGAATAAAAAAAAAATGCGATACACATAAATAAACTCAAACTAATCAACAGAATGTGGATAATATAAATGGTCACCCATCTAAACACTGCAAATGCCCACGTTGCTTAACTTTGGTTACTTAACAATAACCAAAGTATCAAAGTGTATACAGCCTTTTATTAGTACAAAGTACATGTACTATTAATAGAATGACTTAAATCCTCAATATTATATGCTTATCATCAAAATATACTTAATAATATTTAATTCTAAGTGTTGACCGATGGACTGTCTTACTGTCATCGACTGTTTTCTCCATTCAACGGGATATGTGGTAATCCCTTTCATCATCATGGTTTGATACCTATGTAGAGGAGTTGATAGATATTCTCACTCAGTTTACTGATACACAATATCAAAGGCCAAATCCTGAAAACTAGTCACTTCAAATATTTGTAAATATGAATACTCTAGATAATAATAATAATTGGACATGATTACACCAATTCAACTAGCCCCTTGGTAAGCACATTTAAGACTTGTGTTAAGGGTACTAGTCAACGTATATTTAAGAAATGTATACATATTATATATAGATAAATACATATAAAGTATATATAGTCAACGATTAGACTGGAAAACAGTAGAAAAGCGTAGTTCTTAACTCTGCCTCCACCGGGAATCGAACCCGGGACCTCACGAATTAGCGTTCAGGTGTCTATGTAATCTTAATACTATTTGTGTACAAATAGTAAGCTTTACAGAACATATACATATAGATTAGAGTAAAAACAGGTGAAACTTATAGAATCCTACCGTAGAAAGTATGTTTTTTTTATAATTAATTAAGTTAAAATTGTATAGAGCCAAATTAGGAGGTTAAAAGAGAATAAAATAATAATCAGCATACTTGTAGGTCAAATTGTATGTCACGCTAAAGAGGGTTTGTCAAAATCCTTCAAAATGGCAATCTAGTATCTGCCTAATCCGACTAGACGTAAATGCGAGAACACAATTATATGCAAGTATATACGTATATAATAGTGTTCATATCACTATATATTTGCACCTTTTGTTTGCTATTACTACAACTCTGTATTTTGTATTCTGTATTCCTGTATTCTGCTCTTGTCAGAAGTGTTCTGGAATTTAATTCGGTGATATGGTGTCCTCAATACAATATTCACATTGACAGATTGGAGGCGATTCAAAGAAAATTCCTACGTCACCTATATTGGGTATGCGGCGTAAACTGCCTATACTTAGGTATTTTAAAATTGATACTCTGGAGTCTAGACGATCAGTTCAAGATCTCTTAGTACTTTATAAGATCATGGGATGCCATGGATCTGTTAGGCCGCCTCTCGTTTAAAACTAGGAGTAATAAAAGAAAACCAAAGCTTTTTGATGTGCCAAGCTGTAATAACAATGTTGTTTAATGATCCGCTGTACCGTATGTGTAGATTCTACAATGATAACATAAAGGTCCTGGATTTATTTTCGCAAAGCTCCTATTCATATACGCAAATCCATGTTGTAGTAAATTAGATATTTGTAATTAATATTGATGCATAAAAATTTGTATCTCAGTACCTACTTATGTATACACTTTAATTTAAACGCTGTGTGCAACATTTAACGGAAGTCAATTTTACTGTGAATTTTATATGAAGTTGTATGGAAATGTATCAAATTGTTTTCTGTAGTTGTGCCTTTAAATAAATAAAATAAAATAAATAAATAAACTCGTGTCCGCGTGTAACAAGAAAACACCAAAAGCGGACAAATCAATTCAAAGTCGGAAACGAAGTCGCGTGGCTAAAATCGTGGCTTAAACCCAGCATTTTATTTTGTAACTGTTGACCTAAAAACAAAAATATTTGTCCAAACCCAGCTGATAATGTTCGTATTGTTCAAGAGTTGGTCGGCGACGTTCTCGGAAGATATAAAGAGTGGGTGGATGCCTCTCGATTTATTTAATGTAGAGTTCGTATTTTGGTATCTTGATAGAAATGCTGCTGAAACGATGGCTATAAGTTAGAGTATCTGAGTTATTAATCACATTTTACACAATCTTATATAATATGTATGTATGTTTACGTATATACTGCATCTTTAATATAAAACAAAGTCCTAAATTACATTGTTCAAGAAGTCTCATCAACTTATTAACCTATGATATCATAGCTTTATGTCAAACCATTAGGAATAAAAGAGCCCGGTTTTTGTACATCGAATTATACAGTGATTTAAAACGAAATCATGAACTTTTACTTCAGTAAATGAAGGATTCTACGAGCAACTAGTTAGGATATTTTAACCTTTCATGAAAGTGCATTGTTTGTGCAATATTGTGTATAATTGTTTTTACGTAATCATACAAATCATGTATCAGCACCTAGCTATTAGCAGAGATTATGGTGTCCCAGTAAATTAATATGGATTTAGATTAACCTCCAAAATGGAAGCATTCTGTAATTTTCAAAATACTTAAAACAAACATATCTTATTAATTATTATCCATCAAATTTCAATTAGCTCAAATAAAAAAAAAGAAAATACAAGGCAAGATGGTTGGTATAAATAAAGCGCTGAACGTAAGAAAGTCACGAAGGCAATTTATATAGCCACAATTTTTCAGCACCGTTCTAAATAATATATTCGATAGTGGCTGCCTATCCCAATACGATTGGTTAACGTTAATATACGTAAATATCTTTTATATGTACATAAGAAAAAAAACGTTTCTGTAACGATGGAATATCCATTCTTAACTCTATGGCACAGCTGATTAAAATCTAGATGGCAAAGATGCAGATATCATTTTTATAAATTGCAAAAATACAAAAGCATGTTTTTATGTTAAATGTTACGAGGGCGAGACGGTATCTACCGTAAAATTTGTTGGCAAATTATGAAATACAAGATTGTCAGTTGATAGATATCGGTGCTCATTTTTTAAATTAGTGAGACTACGGACATGATATGAATGAATCCGTGTATGAGAAAAACTTTCCTCTTTACAATCTTGCAATTTTGCTCAATATTTACATAAAACAAACGGCTTAAAACGCTGTCTTGTATATAACCAAATATGATATGATGATTCATATTCTAAACGGTAAATGGTAACAGACGCAACAAATTCAGATTTGGCAAATCAACTTGTTGACAGCTATCTTTTCAACAACGTAAAAGGAATTATAAGGAATCCGCACGATGAAATTAATATGAAAAGATGAAGACATATCGGACCCATATCATGATATTAATGGTGGACTTAAGTATTTAAAAACAATTCCCATATTTAGTATAAAACAAAGTCGCTTTCTCTGTCCCTATGTCCCTTTGTATGCTTAAATCTTTGAAACTATGCAACGTATTTTGATGTGGTTTTTTTTAATAGATGAGTGATTCAATAGGAAGGTTTATATGTATAATAACACCCATTAAATAGTAGAGTAGGCTAAATATTTTATGCCCGTGCGAAGCCGGAGCGGGTCGCTAGTATTATATATTCAATGAAAATCGATCCAGGAACATAAGATTTTTAGAGCCTTCGTAATCATATTAAGAGACCAGATTTTATTACCTTGAAACTTGATCTCTCCTATCTATGTTCCCATTAATATTTAATATATTATTAAGTACTCGTATTAAAACACGTCTTCATTGCCGATATTCAATTCATAAACATGCAATAAACTCACAATCCGTTAATAAAATCCTATAGCGTTCCTTCAATAATAGTCATATCATTATGAAACAGCGGATACTGAAATAGGTAACGAAAACACTACGAGTGTTGATCCACCAATACAATATTTCTCTATACTTCAAAGAGACGCATCAAATACCTTGGCTATCTCGCGTATTGGCAAATCAATTGATGGATTTACAACAGCCGGTTAAAGGACATGGAATTTAAGAGGTATGAAAAGTGATGCAAATGGAATTCATCGGAATTTGTCACAAGGTCGGACAGAATGTGTCCCAATTCCAAATTTCACGTTTATAGACGTATATTCATTTCCATGTTTTCCAGAAGGGGGATATAAACTTAAGTCTTTGAGAGTAAAGTAGTCGTTGTAGTCCAATAGTTTGTAACAAGAGATTGGATATCTAAGGTTCCAGATTGCAATGCCACTAAAATAACGAAAACACTATAATTTACAACTTTTTGCAATAAAAGTCTATTGAGTCGAAAGAAATAATGCTTTAGTTAGTACAAGTACCTAAAAAACAGGAAACCTACCTTTCCCTCATCCTAAACGTTCTATACATCAGAACATCATTGAGTTTAACCAAGATATGGTCCAAAGTAGGTACAGAAAATTCCCACCGGTAACACCGCGAGCTTACTCTTTCACTGCCGTACAAGCCCCCTATCATCTCGACCTTTATCTACAAACCTGACATCATATTATTAGAAACTAATACCATAATCAATACATCACAAAGCACTTGCAAATTAATAACAAGCACAGGTGCCGGGGCCACTCCGCAGAATGTTAACAAACTTTCTAATCGCCCATTGAAAGCAAGTCACGAGTTTCCATTCAATGCAAATCATATTTATATCTTTATCATCCCGAGAGGCAATTTCTAATTACTTATTACGAACAGTTTAATAGCAATCACACGAAGTGTTGCGTTGAGATTATCTGGTCTATGCCAGGGTGAGGTTAACCTGCCTTCCGGGCAATGATTATTGCTGCTTATTTTATTGTAATTGTAATGTAAAGCAATTGGACGTTGTTTTAGCAAAGGAAAACCACGCTTTGGTCACTACTGAATTTCATACAACAACGGTCCTTGTTATATCTTATAAATAAGAAATCATGATGATCTACAAATCACTAACAAGTACATATACATTTACGTCCTTTAACCTCTTTCTGGTGGATAGAACCTGGGAGACACTATAATACCTCATAAGTCACTTTTAGCACAAATATTGGGGTTGTGATGTCATATAAACAGATATTGGTTGCTAGTCCATCGCCCAATAGATTCTATTTAACCCCAAGTCCCTTAGTCGCCTCCTACGAAATGCCGGGAAGCAGACAGTTAGTTAGCATTCGTTTTACGTCCCAGCTAGCACGGGACTAAATTAAATATTTACCGTATCACGTCGACCGATTATTTTAACTAGGTACTTTAAATACAATTTAAACTGGAAATACTATTTACTTATGTAGCTGTCATATGAAACTTTAAGTTTACGTTGTATCCTGGCAAAAGTATGAAAGAAGGTACCAAGAAGGCCACTTTAGCCTTGATTGTATGATGGGATAGCAACTCTATGATATTATATACTTCAATGCTGTTAGGTACACCCCCGTAAATGAATGTAATAGTGTCTCAGGTTAAACTAAAAAGAATGAAGACTTGAGTAGACGTATAGGGATGTAAAATTTTATATCTATATAAACATAACACATTTCTAGTTCACGACTATAATTACTTGTAGCGTAGTGATAAATTGGCATATCCATCTTCGCGAATGAGAAGTTAGTGATTCTTTCGCCTCATCAATTCAGTATGTTATAAAATAGATATGATAAGTAGTATCATCATTTACAGCCACTGTTGAGTCCGTGGCTCAAGAAATAGATAGGATTCGTTGCAATGCTTTTCCTCTTCGTAGTCGTAGTTACGAGTAGTGTTGTAAAGAACTCGAGTCTTTTAGTCTTATTCGATAGACTCGACTCAATTTTCTAAGACTCAGTGAACTATCTGAACTCGGAGTCTTGAGTCGAGCCGAGTCTGAGTCCTATCATGAAGACTCGAGCGCCATTATTGAACTCGAAACCTTAAATAGAACTCGAGTGACTCGAGTCTCATAAAGAGCTTGAGTCTTAAAAGAGCTCGAGTCTTAAGAGCTCGAGTCTTCTTCAAACTGGTCTTCGAAATGCTGACAGTGATTTATTTAGAATAAATGTCTATACTTATATAATAAAGCTGAAGAGTTTATTTGTTTGGTAGAACGCGCTAATCTCAGGAATTACTGGTCCAATTTGGAAATTGTTTCAGTGTTAAATAGCCCTTTTATTGGGGAAGCCTATAGGGTATATAATATCACGCTATGACAAATAAAAAATAAAAAAATAAAAATAAAAAATAGCCTTTTATTGGCTGCTTTAAAAAGAATGACTCAAAGCGGAAAAGAACTCGAGCGCGACTCGGCGCGTAAAAAGGACTCGAGCGCTAAAGAAGACTCGAGTCTCGAGTCTCGCGTTCAAGAGCTCATATAGACTTGAGTTCTTTATTCTTAAGAGTCTTATTGTTATGAGTCGAGTCGTGTAATGCAGAGTCGAGCTCTAAATTTAGGACTCAAAGACTCGAGTTCTTTACAACACTAGTTACGAGTGTATATTACGCAAACAAAATAGATTGGATTCCTTGCAATTATTTATTACTCATGAACTTAAATGCTATAATGCATTGTACCAAATACATATAAAGTATATTTTTGAGAGAGGATAGAACCCCATTCCTACGTCACTAACTACTTTATTAAACCGTTCCCACATGTCTAGTTTATAAAGAATTCAAACAAGTCCAATGTAATACGAAATAACGACCGTTATTTAAAACAGTATTTTTAAACCTTTACTGCTATTATTTTGTTATCGATTACATTAATTGATGTTTCTTGTAATCACATGTCAAATAAATCTGCTTGTGCCTGTTATTCACAAAATTGTTTCCAGTTCGTGATGCTTGAAATTGTATTATAAATTGAATTGAATGAATCAAGCCAAACACCACAACCGCTTTTCAATCAAGTTGCTAAACAAAACGGATTCTGAGTTAATTTTAAGTCCGTTTTATTTAATTATTGTAACTGAAATAAGGTAAGGTCATGATTGTAAATAATAGTTTAACCAACAACAATACGGTTTCTCAATAAAAACTATTGATTTACCTGGAAAGTAACTCCTAAACACGTTAAATTCTTCTAAGATGGATTGATGAGTTTCATGTTTCTTTTACGTACTTTTATAATGTAAGAAACAATGATTATTAGTAAAGCATCCTATTAATAGTTTTACTCAGTTATTTATAGATTTTACCGGAGTCGTCCATTATTATTTCCATCCACAAACCTTTTATGTGAAATTTTATGAATGAATGAAATTAAGCCTAAACTATGTTTGTATTCATCCTAATATACTTACTATAACAACTAATATATCTTCTCTTCTTATTCCAGCCCTAATAAGCTGCTAACATGGTGCGTTTAGAGAGCTGCTGGTCACCATGTATTTGGTCTTCAACCCTGAAATCTGGTACTCGTGCCATAGCAGTCTACACTGCAGCCATGAGTGTGGTTCTCATTACATTCATAGCTTACCAGATGGCTGGTGGAGATTCAACTCAGATATGGAACCCTTTATTTGAAACTGATGTTAGAGGATGTAAGTAGTTTTAGTGTTTTTATGTCCATGAGTGATCCACATACTTGACAGCTTCAACTTGAGAAAACATACCTCTGTGATTTCGCCTTTTGCTATACTAATAGGATCGTGAATAGTGACTTAGAAATAGAAAGATATAATTTATTATCTTTGCAACTTATTTGCGGATTGTCAGAGTGTCATCATCTCTACACCGCAAAGCTATTTATTTGCTAGTGAAATAGTCAGTAGCTAATGTGACAAGGGGGAATACTAGTCACAATTTACAAACTCAGTAATAATTCCAGGAATAGGTAGGTTTTCTAATATTGTTTTCCGTTGGTGTTCAACAAGTAGAACTTTGATAACATCACACTCCCACCTGTCCCAATGCTTATAAACCATTTTTATTTCACTGACACTCATACACCTCCTCATACACACTTGGCAGTTATACATATGGTCCTAAACTTACATATTTTCTATTCAATAAGGTTCACACTACCTCTGCACTTCTGTGTTGCAAATACAGATATAATAAAGATAATAACTAGTTAATTTTATCAATATCTTCTACTAATTTCAGCAATGCAAGTGGTCGGCGGTATTGCCATATTTGTGTTCATAGGACTAATTATAGCTTCCGTTATGATGGTAAGTGGCTGAATTATATTTCCCAGAGTTTGAACTATGACAGTTTTAAATTTTACTTATAAGGTGTAATGGTTTTATACTAAATTATTGTATTAAAAGACATATGAGTGATCCAAAAACTCAAAGATAAAATTCATTATTTAATGTATAACTAAATGTGTTCCCACATACTCTTGCTGTGTTCCATTTCTACTGCTGTTGGTAACTTTGACAATGTTATTAGATGTCATTCAAAGGAAAGTTTACTTTTATTACGGAAATACACCCATCATTCTATGCTATTTGGAATACTTCTACTTGGATTGTGGTTGGAGTCATTTCTGAGAGACATATAATGCAACACTTGGTATCTTTAAAAATAAATCACTGTGTACACGTATGTATAATCAGACATTTGTCTTCATTTCTAAAATTGTGAAATCAGTAGTGCTATGTTTAATCTGCATTTTACCAGATAGTAAAAGTTAGGAGTAGTATTCCATGTCACATTTTACCGCTATCCCTCGTAATAGCTCACACTGGAAGCAACATATTTCACAATTACAACAATATGATATGACAGTCAACATATTAAAGTCAAAGTCAAATGTTTTTATTCAACATAAGTACAAGTACAGTACATTCATTGAAAGCTTTTAACTACCACACGCTGTAATCTGTGTGAGGACATGAGATGTCAATAAAGGCAAATGATTTCACAAAATGGAGGCAAATTCCTAATCCGTAAGATTCCTAATCTGTAATATCTGCCTACCGCTATGTAGGATGTTGATGCATATGTATATACAATTTTAATGATACCAAAATTAAAACTTACTTTTGTTCTATACATTTTCAGGTAATTGGCGTGAACATTTGGATGCGGGGTTTCATCCTACCCTGGCTGATAATCATGGGGGTGCTGATTCTGTTCCAACTGGTCTTCGGAATGTGGCTCATAGGGGGTTATTACATTTATGTAAGTATATTAGCATAGTAATACCAACATAATACTAAATTTGTCACGTGTGGGGTAAAAGAATGCTAACCACACTAAAAACTTTTATATTATAATTGTTATTATATAACCTTAATCTAGTGCTGTGCAATACATCTAAAAAGCGGTTGTCTACCTGACAAAATAATTGAAATTCTTAAGTATGTCTGCACTGTCTCCAATATCTGCAGTGTTAAAATTTCTACCAATTTGCCCAAAACACTATTTGCAAACGCCTAAAGGATTGCATTGTCAATTCCAATCCTATTGTTGTTAGCGGGATAAATTTGAATTGATATTATCTTTATGTGTTTATGTATAAGATGATTGATTTCTCCATTTTCAGCTTGATGCTACGTTTGCGGCTTTCCTGGACTTTTTGTGGATGGCATATAATGTAAGTATGATTTTATTTTTAAATACAATATAATTTTTTGGAAAACAATATTAAACACTCATGAATCACCAGATTTATATACATACACATCACACCCGTTTCCATATAAAGGGGTGCTATGTCTGCAAACCCAACTATATTATTATAGCGCACATAAACCTGACACATAATACACATAATTATGTTATGATAAATGTTTGGTTCAATTCAATCCTGATGGTTAGTCCATTTGAGTTAGAAGCACGCTTGTAACTACTTTTCCGTACTAGCTCGGACGTAAAAAAAATGCTGCCGGCTTTCCCGGCATGTCGTAAAAAGCGACTAAGGGACTAGGGTCAACCCGCCACCAATATTCCCAATCTTTAAGGTCACTTTTTAGCATGAATTGAGGTTGTGATGTGGAACATTGGTGATAGATTGATAACCCATCGCCCAACAGATTCCATTGACCCCTAGTACCTTAGTCGCCTCCTCCTACGGAAGAACAGTAGATAGTTTCCATTCTTTTACCTCAACTCTTAAAAATTAAAAATAAATATAATTAAACTATCGGCATTTAATAACAATCCATTAGAATGTGATTGAAGCCTCATTTCCAAGACAAGGAATATTTCAATGCAATAAACTTTAGGGTGTCCCAATAAGAACCTACATCATGAAGCTGCCATCACATCGTAGTAATCATTTAATTTCCCTTCTTTCAGATATATTGCTGGATGTGTGTGAATTCCCAGTACCTAAACATTTTGGATATGCAATCGCCTAACATTGAGATTCTACTTGAAGACTAAGTATATTAATTTTATAGTATGTATCTCAAAATCGTAACATTATATTGGGAAACCCACCTTATATTATACTTTTGTAGTACGTGAAAAACTGTATAGCCATGTATTTTAGATGACCAATTGAAATTTTGTAGTTATGCACCTAAGTGTCCTTTTGTAAGTTTATATGTAGGATAAAATAAGCTTATTTTGGGGTATCAGTTTCATGACAATGTGGTATCCCTAGAGTTTGCATTAGTAGAGTTATTTATATACAGTGTAAATTTTGTATTGAATACTCACTAAACGATATTAATATGTCTAAATAAATCCTTAATGAAATTGATTAGAATATAGTAAATACTACAAAAAACTAAACTAATAATAGTAGTTTGCAAGAAATGAAATAAATTATCAGTTTTTATTTGTAATGAGCAACATTCGAGCAAATCTAATCATACACAAAATGTAAGTTTTGAAAGAGTAGTAGCAATTTCTAAATGTGTTTATTTAAATCGTGAAACATTGTCTTTATGTTAAAGAATCTCACCAAAATATTAGTAATAGTATTATAATTATATATGTAGTACTACATTTTTTTAGTTATAGCACGATTATATAAGTTTATTATATATAGTCTTACATCTAATGTATTAAATGTATGAATGGTTATAACAAAACTTTAAAATTATCTGCACATGCCTCCAATGAAATGGAATATATTGGGCGATAGTCTACTAACATATCACTAATGTTCCGTAGGACATCAAAACCCCAATATATTTTTTCAAGTGGGAGATGTTATATACCCAGGGTTCTGTCCACCCCGACCGGGATTAAAGGACTATGATGTATATGTATGTATATCAATATACCTCTTTAGTTAAAATATCTGTTCAAATAGTTCTAAGATCAAGTATTGTACTAATTTTGTCATTATTTTAGGTTAAATAAAAATAGGGTTTTCTTCTTATATGATGAATCTTTATATTGCATTTATATCATCTAATCCGTCCAATTCGCATTTAAATCTATTTTATACTTTTATATTAATAAAATTTACGTGAAATAAATAAATTTTGGTATTATTTTGATCCCCTTTAAACAAAAAAGGAAATCGTTTTAGGTTTTGTCGGTTTATTGCAAAAATCGGTTTGTGGCAATGTAGCTAATCATCGCTAGAGTTTAAATTTTCTGTTATATTTTGTTTTTAACCTAGCATAATCCAATGATTGTTTGATAAAATGTGTGTTGAATGGCAAAAGTTAATAGTGGTCTGTATGTAATCTCTTATTATTATTAATTTTATATGTATCATATATCGGCCAATTAGACATGACAATCAGATAGGTGAGATTGAAAAAAGATGACGTTTCAAATACCTATAACTGCCAAGTGTGTAGTGAGGTGTATATATGTTATATAGTTTTAGGTGTGTGTATGTGGTGGTATAATCAAACTAACGTACTTGAAATAACAAACAAATATTGGAAAATTCTTAATGATTTATTTGCATAAACAAAAAGTTTATTATTCCTTGTTTTCTTTTGCGTTTTTAAGTACGATAATTTTATAGTTACAAATAGAATCGAATTTACAATAGTAAGTACTAAACGCGCAAATTAATAAAAACAACTTTGCTTTTTTATCTAACAAGGTAAAAAATACTCAGAAAAACATTTTAACAAAAATTTTCTTACAAAATTTATGAACAAGTCAATTTAACTGTATTGCACATTTTAATCCGTAAACTATTTATATCAATATAATACATGCACTGGTTATCTAAACAAATTCTGCGCAGAATTGATCAAATTGAATATAAATGAATTCAATAGTACCAATATTAGATAAAAAAAAATATTTAGAAAAGAAAATCTGTAAATTAATAAGAATTTGGCATATCATTATTTTCCTGATCCGTAGAATATCAATGAAAACTATATACCAAATATAATTTTAGAGTACCCGCCACATACGGTGGCAGTAGCCAAACTTGGAACTAAATTTGACGTTACCGCCATTGCGTGTTATTTTGCATGAAAGGTAAATTTAGTATTACCAGCGTTGTGTTTTTTGCCCACTCTTTGTAATTTTTATGTTTGTTAAGGGTGATTATAATAAATTGATTTCCGGAGTTTCTTGTTAGTTCTTCTCCAAGCTAGGGTCTCCGCTGATCTAACCTCGGTAAAAAATATGTAAAGACAATGCTCAGTGCCATGTTTGAAATAATAGTTTTAAGAGATTCGCGATTTATACTCATGATATAAGATATAAGGGTGTGTATAAGATTGATTGCAGCTGTGGGAAATCCTACGTCGAACACACTAAACGGTCTATTGCGGACAGAGTGAAGGAACATATAATATATGTAATATATAATAAGAAGGATAAGTCCCGTTAATTATTAATCATGTTTGAAATAGTTTAATAAACATATTTTGACTTTGATATATTAATTTGTTTTATTTGAGTTTATAGCTCTGCAACCAAAGACCGTTACAAATGAAACCTATAATGTATCGAGCCGTATGGCACAGTGAGTGCTAGTTTTGGCGTGTTTACTGGTAACACTGAATTACGCGACTGTGGCGACGCCTCCAACTGCCACCTTATGTGGCGGGATCTCTAATTTTAGTTTGTAAACCCAAACATTTAGTGACTGATGAGAAAGTAATGAAAAAACAAAATGAAATATTGAGAGATAAAATAAATTATTTAAAAAATGTCTTCATGTACGCTTGAGCAAAAACGCCTCTACAATATTATGTCATAAAAATGCAGTTAACTTTATAAAATGGCTAATATATACACACTAAACTTTACTAACTGGGACTATAGGTACAACAAAATAACTTAATACCTACGAAATTTACAGCAGAGTATCATAATTAATCTCTAAACACAGTCAGAAATTATCCTACGATGTATCATACAGTATTATACAAAATTCAACTTTAACAACTAAAATGATATGCAGGAAGCTTCATTGTAATAATTACATACAATTAAGCAAGATTTCGTTTACTTTTAAGAGTATTTTAAGCATTAAATACCGTAAAGTTAATCTATACATAAAAATGGAATGATTTTTGGAATGTGTCTTAATTTTATGAACTTTTCAATTCGAATACATTCTGTACTGCATCAACAGCTGAAGAAGTTTTAGGCCCTTTGTATACATTTTGGACTACTCACGTACTATAACCAACTGAATCACTATCATCAAAGAAGCTATGATCCCGCCGGGTACCAATTTTGGTTGGAAACATTTTTGTCTATTGCCTGCGGGTGACCAGCGTGAGACTGCGGATGGTATAAATGAAAAGATGAGGGTGGATGGAAGAACTGTGACTGATCTAACGAAGACGTGTAATCTAGGGCTCCAGGCACAGCTGAATAAGCTTGGGGCTTCAATGGCAAAGGAGGTTCTCCTAGATACGAATGCCTTAACGCTTCAGAATAGGCAGCGTTGTCATAAGACAAAGCGTACTGTTGCTTATCCCTTGGTGACACTGATCCAGGAGGTGTCATTGCTGAGTGGTAATCCGCGTAGCCACCGTATGCCAAACTGCCGATTTCCGTGGTTTTATGCCCTAGCTGTTCACCATAACTGGACCCTTCACTTCCAGGGGGTGTAGGCAAAGGACCATTCTGACCATCATTGGAATAGTAACCCCCAGTCCTGCCGTCACCTAAAAAGTTGCTCCTGATCACGCTTTCCCGATTCGCGTAAAGCTGCCTTAGTAAAGCGGATGCAGGTGTGGAGGTATGGTTACTTGGTGGTAGCTGTCGATTTAGATGGTTCAAGTGGTGGTTTTGGGTTCCTATCCACTGTATAGTAGACTTTTGCTGTTGTTGCTTCAACAGAGCGTCCGTAGAAAAGTCTGTGGGTCTATGTGATATTTCTTTGGCATCCATCGTCGGTAAATGCTTTGACATTGCGTTTTCTAAGTCTCTCACTGACGTAGCATCTGGCGCTCCTTCGGGAACCGCTATGTTCTTCGCTAGATCTCTATCTACAGGAGAAATGGTTGCACCAGGGTTCGAAGAGGACTTTCTTCTATCTTCTTCTTGGTTTTCCTCTTCACAGTCGGTGGTCATCTTCCTCTTTTTGAGCTTTCTTGCGGGGAGAGGGGACGTTCTTTCAGGGTTGGTGTGTAAAGGCACGGGTTGGTCGTTGAGCCTTGTGAGATGTGGTACTTCGGCGGTTGGTTGGACTTGTGTCGAATCGGTGTTGGCACTAGGTTCTGTTCTTTCACTAGGATGTCTAGGTGGAGGTGGTCCGCCGCCGGTGTCAGCGTCTGGGGGACCATTTTCGGGGTCTCCAGCGGTTTCTTCTCGTTTCACTCCTTGACCGCTCTCTTCTAACTGGCAGCAGTCCATAACAGTGTTGGGGTACTCTCGACCGCTGAAATTGATAAAATAATTGTCATAAGTACAGGATGTAGTACAGCATGTTAAAAAATAAAATAGATTTGGTTCCACATTGCAATGTTCTGTACTGCACCTTAAAGCTGAAAATATTATTGAGGTGTAGTTGTATACCTTATGAATAATAATGAAGGTATATAAGTTATTGGCAGAAGCTATTAGCTAATATGTGTGAGAAGAAAATACTGCTAACAGCGAGTGTCAACTTACCTAATGACATAATTGACGCAAATGATGTTTTGCTCCTCTGCATTCTTCGATGAGCAGACGACTGTAGCGCAAGTCTGCATCCAAGTGTAGCCTCCAAGTTTGTTCATGATTCGGTAGTAGTGAGTCAAAACTTGGCCTTTGTTCATTACTGCGAAAAAAAACTTTATTAGACAAAACAAAGATTATCCTCATATATTGCATCACGATCAATTACGAAACAGAAGTCGTTTAAGGCACGAGGCCTCCAAACTCACGATTGACAACACAAATCGTATTGTTCAACAAGACCTTGAAAGACAACTTTGAAATTTTGATTACTGCCTTACTCCGCTTTACCGTCATACACCGTAAACTCATAGTAAACAAAGCTTCGCCGTTGCGGTTGCATTAATTAGAGCCAACAATGAGTTAGCCAGGACATATGTATTGGCAATACGTGAGTCATTAAAACCATGACACTTCGGTTTTGTATCCACGCATTGTGCATTGTAATCGGGAGGCATTTTTGAAACCACGTCAATGGCAACGAGCCAAAGGTATCTCGAAAGTGCCTACTTACTTTAACATCTTTTGTTTCCAAATAAACTTCAAAAGTTATTCGAGAACGATCTGACTGAATGCAAATTTACTGATATATTTTTATTAAGAAACATAAATCCGAATCAAATTACAAATTGAATGGAATCAACCGAAGGCAAACTCGTAGTATTCAGTGGAGCTGCGCAATGACAGCATAGGTACTCATCTCAACTAATAACATACCTAAACCGATCAGTCACGTAGCAATACCTAGTCAGTTATCGTCTACGCTCGGCAGCCGAATCCATTTATATTAATTCAGCCATCACCATTCCCGATGAGCACTAACCACAACAACTAAATTACCCGCTTTCTACGCAAACAGCCGGCTTTTTATGGTAATTACAACTATTGTTATTCCGCGTCCGATCTGGCCACATTTGACCGGCATCCAAGCTGGTACCGTGAAACGGCGCCGACATTTTAAATTCAAATTAAACGGACCAGTAAAGCTATCAACGCCATAGGTGCTAGAGGATCCCATAAAAATCACATGGCGAGCTGTGATTGGCATTCGAAAGTGACGCAGCCATTTTGTTTTCTGATGTAAGTACCTTCTGTAAGGTAGGAATCGAAACAGGATGTTGGATTACATCATTGGGAATGTACTGTCCATTATATCTGATAGTTTGTGCGTACTGTGAATGGACAATGTTGTGTCTAATAATGACATAAAAATACTTTAATGCTGAATCTTATTGACATTATCGTTCCTTTTTTCATTCAGATCAGAATGGTTTCTTTCATCATCTAGGTACAATATTAAAACAATCACTAAGTTAACTATTTTTACTACATTGAACCTTCGTAACGCCTTTGTAAAATATTTACAATGAAATTTTGTTTGAAATGATCAAAATAAAGGTCGGATTATTCCAAAAGAACCAAAGCAGGAATGCAAGAAGAAACCGAAAAGTGAGTAAGATCGACCTGAGCCCCAGTCACGCACGGAATAATCTAAGAAAGGAAAGATGGCTACAGACATTCAAATCTCAGAGGCACCAGAGATAATAAAAACTTCATATCCATCTCTGAAGATATTAAGGCGTGCCATTTCCCACGTAGATGTACGCCGCCATTGGGAGGGAACCGAAATGATGTACATTATTATTCATATCACAAACGTTGACACGTCGACTCCACAAGACTGAATTAAAAATATCTTTATCTGATGCGAACCTGAATAAATATACTCTGTGGGAATATGTAAAAAGTTTCACTAAGTTACAAAGACTGGATGAAGTCTTTTAGTAGAAACAAAGTAGCTTTAAGGACTGTAGGAATAAATTTTCCTCGTAACATCCTGAGCCTTGGACTCTGTTGTCTTGACATGAATTTCAAGAGTGCCTCCACTGAATACAAAGTAAGCGTTACGACATTATCAAGGAGGATTTCACTAGTATTGGCTCATCGATCAATGATACATTAAAGTCAGGTGCTTGGCTATCTAAGCTACTACTGACGAGTAGATGACTTGTTTGGACATTGCGATTATGTTTAAAGATAAAGTCCACAGGTACATATATTATTGATGACGTCATGGAGGATTTTATTGACGATGGGATGGGTCTACCTATTTAAGTGGCTATAACAAAGAGTGGAATTATTGTCCTATGTTAGTCAGAGACGAAGATTCAACACAGTTTGACCGATTAAGATAGAAATTGTTAGAATGGATATAGTATATTCTTTAGCTTTTGGTCAAAGAGCTTTCTGCCAAACCTTCAATAACACAATGTTTTCTAGATCCAAAGTTTGTTCAAAGTTTAAATTTAGAACTTTCTAAAGCCAGTGCCATGTATGCGTGTTATAAAATTATAAAAGTATAATGTATGGATTGTATTCTTAAGATTATATTAGGCTTAAATAATTAATTTTTAAATCTACGAAAACCGCCTAATCTACAACGATTAAATATTTCAAAAAGAATTACGTATCGTAAGGAATCCAGCTAACCACTAGTGAAACTGCTTTCCTGATTGGTCAGACTACTAATAAGGAACGATGTGATTGGTTCGGTAACGAAACACCACAGGATTCACTTCATAAACTACTACGATAGGTAGTATTATATCATACAAATTAACACTATGAAAGGAATATACTTACAATCTAAGTGACATTTTCTAAGTTTGTTGGCGTCCTCTCCATGGCATAGTGAGTACAGATTCTTGCCCGTCAGCTCCTCTGCCGTATAGCCTAGCAATTCTGTTACCCTGCTGAATAAATAATTACTATTAGATACAATATTTACAAGAGTTATTGAAGGATATAAAAACCTTTCCGTTATAGTTTTAAGAGATTCGCGATTTATACTCATGATTAATTACTAACGGGAGTCTGCCCGTGACCATGGCTGCTGCAACGTAGCCGAGACATCGGGTTAATAAAGGTAACTTAATTATATAAAAACATACGCGATAAGTCCCGTTAGTTATTAATCACCTTTCCGTTACTTTAAGAGCCTAGGTATACCATCGGTGACAAGTTACTAGTCTATCCCCTTATAGATTCCATTAAAGCCTATTTTCGTAGTCACTTCCTACGACATGCCGTTACGAACGGCAGCTAGTTAGCACTTCTTAATAACCAGTCCATGGCTTAATATAATCTAAATTAGATTTTTATAAGTCATTGTGCATATTAATCTATCTTGTGAGTCATCTAATCAACGTAGCCATAGACCATTTATTTCACAATAGAATATGTGTCTTACAAAATACTATGCAAAAGGTTCATTCTAATCAAGTAGAAAAGACATTTATTTGCACATCAGCACAATATTAATAAACTTAACATGTATACTTATACTTGATGTAGGACACTTGGGGAGGGTTAGTTAGGTATATCCAGCAGTGGACTGTCACTGGATAATTGATTGAATCATACACACATACGTGAGGCCCGATTACATTCTTTATCCAAGTCCACATACACACTCGTTAGTAGTGACTTTTCACACAATTATACTCATTGCTTTAAACCGCATAGTTTATCTATTCTATTACTATAAAGATTTACGTTCGTTTACTACCTCTAAGTAAACGTGACGTTAGGAGTAGCTATAACAGCCGAGTGTGTATGAGAAGATGTGATGAAGATGAGAGTGTCAATGAAGCGAAAGTGGTCTGTCAGGATCGGGACAAATGAGAATCCGTGATCTCTGCATCTCATCCGTATGTATGTAAGTAAAATGTTTATTATATAACTTAATCTCAGGACGATTATAACCCATTTACACACCATAAAAAAACCAACCTGGGTTCGCAATGCGCTATTCGGAAGTCGAAGTTGATCTTGGTGACGAACATGTCAGACTCCAGACGTATCTCATGCACAGAGGGTGGTGGCAGAGCTATGGCGAGTGCCACCATGCCCAACAGCTGGGGAGGACTCTTCCTGCTGTGGGAAAAGCTGTACTGGGGCCGCAGACGACATAGCATCAGGACAACCTGTAAGGAAATAAAGGGTTAGAATACATACAAATCTGGAGCTTAGATTAATATTGCAGGAGGATTATGTAACCATCTTTATAATAGTCAATTTCAATATTCACCAGAAGTTTGAGTTTTGTGCTGATCTCGCAATTTATTCTGAAGTAGATGCTTTTAAGGTCAGGTCGAATTTACTTAAGATCAGTATCCAATGTAACGTAATCCAATGTCGCTGTATAAAGGCGCTGGCTATTATCTAATCCGAATAATGAGTAGGTATCCTCAAGATGATGGTAAATATTAATAATGAATGTAAGTAATTTTGTCATGAATTGGTTCATCATGATGATCATCAGCCTGTATCAATCCACTGTTGGACATAGGCCTCCCCCAAATGACGCCAATTCTCCCTGTCAGTGGCCGTTCGCATCCATTCGATGCCGGCCAACCTGCGCAGGTATTTTTTTGTATTAGAACTTAATTCTGAGTTAAACACGACTGACTATACATATATCCGTGACGTATCTATTCCGATATATCCGTGTTTTTAATCCAATAAGCCTTGTTTCATTTCTTGAGTAATAATTAAGAAACTATTTAAAATAAACTTTATATAACTAAAATCATAAGACATTCTAAACTAATTATAATTAAAATCATAGTGCAAAAAATATGGTTATTTTGAATCCTCTGAATTATTGCTATTTCACAGCTTACTACACTACCAATTTAATCTTACCAACCACATAAACAAGAACACAACCAGATACTTAAGCCCTAATCTAAACCGATATCTACACCATATATCTGCAAATTTCCGAATACCAAAACCCAATATATTCAAAGATAAAACCTAAGTCGAGAGCTGGTTAAATTAACCCAATACCAATTCGCCGCCAGCTAATTGCCTTTACTTAGCTTTCCGTATTTTGATAAATGGTATTGCACTAATTACTTTAGCGCTGTTAAAGCGGTTGTATGGGCCATTTAGATCCTGATAAGCGGAGTTATGCGACCGCGGATCGCTTTACTATTGATTGTGCCAGGCTCTCTTATGGTCTTAGACGAAATTAATACGCGGTTCCTACTAATATAATGTAGGAGCGAAAGTTTGAGATTAATATTGGAAGAAAATAATATAATAATACGGACATTACTTTAACAGTGACTACGTTTGGTCAATTGAAATTAAACAGTAGGTCATACCTAATATTGGAACGGTTTAAATAATATTCCAAACAATATGATTGATTTTTATGCTGAAGAAACAATAGTTGATGGTTTTATATCCGTTTCTTTCTAGTGTTACAGATTTGTAATAATGCACGTGTATACGTCCTCGTTCCGTATTAGATTATGGTATATTTCCCATTAAATATTATATATTATTATATATATTTATTATTATAGTAATTTAAATGAAGCCAGTAATATGTACATAACCTAAACCCAGCACAAGTAATATTATGTTACTTCAAGTTTATATATATCGAAACAACCTACTAAAAATATCTCAGTTTTTCACTTAACTCCTAAAGTACTCCGTTATCACAGGGACAGTTCACAAAGACACCAGAAAATTCACAAGTCACTTGGCGATATTATCATCAGGGTTTATGTTCTAACGGCTGAGCGGGAAGAGAAGTAACGCGATGGCATAGCATAGCATAATATCCTTAGAATAATATATAAATTATAACATCGAAAACCCCAATATTTATGCTAAAAAGTGACCTATGAGATATTATATCTCCGAGGTTCTGTCCATCCCGAAAGGGATTAAAGGACGCGAATGTATAGGTACGTAAGTAATATAATATTGTGTATATTAAATTGGTCCTAATAATACATATTGAATGAATTAATTTACTTTATAGATGTCCTATTAAGAAGTCGCTAAAATAGACCACATACTGCAAAAGGATGGTGACTGAATAATCTATACATCATTTCAGACATTGAAATGATATAACATTTTTATGGTTTAACTTACTTAAAATTAAACTAGCTATCCGATATATGAATATAAGGTTAGTTATTTGCCCGTCTTTTCGACTAAAATTCCTAAAGCCCATAAAATCGATAAGACCAGCACCCTGTCACTTATATACCATACCAAATACATCTCAACCCCCATAGTTATGCTAAAAGTCTAAGACATCAGAGTTTACGTATTATGTATATTAATATCGATAACCTCCACAGCATTTATTTATAAAAGCTTTTCATATAAGTGAGAAAAATCGCGTATTTCCAGCCATGCTAACCCGAGACTCGCGCCTTAGGGGTACGAACAATAATTCTGTAACAACAAACATTATTTGTGGTCTCGGGGCGGATAGAGATCGTACGGAATCATTTATAGAGCTATAAAGATCATTTAGGTTGTCAGGGAAAAATTAGGGACCCGGGGGCGGGATGTTACTCAAAAGGTGGTACGTTTATTGAACATGGGTTGTTCAATAACTGAAATATAGTAACGTACGTGATTTATATATGTTTGGTTACCTTTAGGATTGTTATCGGGCTAAAGATGAGATAAAGGTGTCCAATTTGTAGTTATTGACGTCTAAAGAAACAATTTACTCGTACTCTTTTAGTTCTATTATACAATATCACAAGGAAAAAAGAATTACTTCGGAAAATTATTATCTATACCAACTATTGTTATTAAAAGTGTAATACAAATTCATTATAATACATAGCTACTTCAAATATTGTACGTTCTTATTGTTGTTGATTACCCAAGTCCAGATGGCGCTACTATATAGTATCTCAACTTATATTACGTATACAATTTTAATGTTGTCTTCGAAGAAATTAATTATAATTGATCATTCTATTTACTCCGAGTATTGCTTAAACGAGTAAATACCCACCCTCCAATGACCAGAGTCGGCACTCCTTGGCCCTTCAACCTCCTTGTTCCTCCCAACCTAGATTTGAAATGAAAATTCAGCAGATTCTCAAAAGCCTCAAAGATTAAGCTTAGAAAATGTGAAAAGTCATTCTAATCTATGATCAACAAGAGAGAGAGATTTTCTATATACAACAACTATATATACTTAAACTCATCTAATTAAACGGTTTTGTTTCTATGTTACGTTTAAAAGTTCAACACAAAAAAATTCATTAATCATTAATATTAGACTACAGTTCTGCATAAATAATATACATACATAACATATTCAATAGAACTATATAATTATTTATTACAGACAAAAATACTAATATAATTATACGAATATATGTACATGCATTGTATATATTGAGAATGATGTTCTTCGAAATTATAACAAATGAAATAAAATAAAATTCCTTTTATTCACACTAGACGCAGTAATACATATACACAAATAGAGAAAAGAATTAATTATGGCAACCCTGCGCAAGTGTGAATAGGATTTGTCTCAGCTTATGTTGATTGTGTGAAGTTCAATTATGCCCTTATTATGACAGTATTAGATGTTTTATCCATTTTCTATCTAAATAAATATTACACTAAAAAGCTATGCTTACCCGATATCCAGAGGACTTGAAGTGGCATCCCCGTTTAGTGAGAGTACTCTTCATTCTGACGCAGAAGGCTCTATCCATGCCTTTGTATAAGGTTCCACTGGCTGCCAGGCTCATTTGAGATGATACTAAGGAAAAAAATAGTATTATTAGTAAAGAAGATGATGAAGAAGTATTAAGTATTACATGAGAGTGGATTAGAATGTAACTTTATAACCAATATCTTGAAGGCACTCAGGAATCTAACGGGTTAAGATTCGTAGTCATATAAAGACCTAAGGGAATATTTTTTACATTTAGGTACTGTTTTGTGATACAGGTTACTATCATCTATATTTTAGAATTAGGGCGTGTAAAAATGGATTTTTGAGTGAGCTATTGGTTTGGTCCTTCGGAGATTATGGAGATAAATGAATATTTTTTATGTACAAAATACAGCAATATGATTTTCAAATATCATAACCGAGTTTTTTATATTAAACCTGTTAGTAAAAGATACTACTCATAAAAACCCTATTATTCTAATTTCATCCTATTAACTACTCGAAAATTAACTGTAACAAACACTTCTCACTCCAAGCTGAATTAAATCAATTCAAAACGCGCAATCAGACACTATTTGCGCACAAAAAGTGTTAAAAGTGTTGTAAAAAGTGTCTTAACAAGTTCATTCTTAGGGTGCGTTCACCCACAGATGCTGCTAGTGGTTAGCTTGTTAATGAAACGGTTTCCTTTCAAATAGTAATGAGTACGGATGGGCATCTGAGTTTAGCACGCCCTAATTGATTTTAATAGACTTTTCACTCCTTTCTTTCGGGCAGAGGTTCTCAAATGGTATGACCAAGTAATTGATCTACCTACATTGATTTATGCACTGTAATATTGCGTGACCTTACATGAAATACAATAATACTAGTATGAAGAATTTTGTAGTTCTACATATTAAGAATTTTACCTGTAATATACTCTTACAAATTATTAATTTATTATTGAATTCATAATATATGAAGCAATGGTATTGGTATTATATTCATTCGTTTCATTATATTTGTTAGATTATCATCGAACTATACAACAATGATTATTATCATGATTTAATGACATGTCTGGATTTCTTTGTTCGAAAAAGAAATACATAATGAAACCACAAATGTTGAGTCAGCCAGAAAGACACTCATTGTGTATATCTCATCATACGTCATATTGGCAAATTTACTGTAAAATTATTGTTTGTAAATTTTTATGTTAATATCCCGTACCGTTATTTATTGGTAGGCACTTAATACAAACAAAATATTAAGCTGTCAATCTCCAACTTAGATACACAGCACTTCCGTTTCTCTGTACAGGGGTAGGCAGAAATCTCGGATTCCCAACTTTCCCGATTGTGACAAACCTCGCCTCTTTGACACTATTACACCTTCTTATACACACTCGGTGGATAGATACTTCTAACGTCACTCTTTTTCATAAAACTCCAATTATAAGTTTGCTACATACTTGGATATTAGAACTACCTGTATCTAGTCTTACAACACATAATAATAACCTAATATAATAATTTCATAAAAAACTAAATCAATTTCAAGACGCTTTGACCTGATACATTTTTTAGAACAGTCAGTTAACCTAGCTTAATTAGACTTCATTGACGTCATTGCAAACACATTGTGATCACATTACTGTTTTTATTTAGAATAGATTGCGGAGTCATCATTCAATTAGATATTTTTCCGTTAATAGAATGGAAAGGTTACTAATCAGTTCTTTTACAATCTAACTCTATCTATTAAAATCTATTGCAAGTAGTAAACTAGGTAACGGAATATTATTGAGACTGAAAAAGCTGAGGAAACTAAGCTACATAGGTACAGGCTGGTAATTTGATTAAAAGTCCAGTTCATTATTACACCCATATATTTATTATAGGTTGGAGGTAAAATGTGTATAAATACTTTATGTTTATTTTATATTTTGGTAAAAATGGGGAGCAAGGTATCTGCCTTTTCTTCTGTTAAGAATATGTACGAGTATACGACTGCGGTTTAAAACCTACACTTTCTTTCGAGATAATATTTTCAATACAAGTATAAAGTAACTCAGAAAATCTGAAACCTTCCGGTTCATTAGAATCTACGAAATAACATTTTTAGAACCGCTGGCTTGAGGAATTTCTCAGTCCCAATTTACAATGCTTGCCACTCGCTCCTTTGGGACAATGTTACCATTTTTTCGTGGCCATCACTTGCCACAGTCACTGTTTGGCCACGGACGTCACAGTACAATGCCAGCACTGTCACATTGGTGAGGCCTGATTGATTTTTTCCATCGACAGCCGCTTTTTTAATACAGTTCCTTCCTAAATTGAAATAGTTCTCAATTTCTCTCCTGAATCGCGTAAAGAGCAAGTCATGCAATGGGTTAAAGGTCTTGAGAGAAACGATTGGTTCTTATGTTTAGTAGTGTATTGCGTAGTTAAATTGATATAGAAAATACTTCACGCTCCAGCTGTTTGTTAGATATAGAATAGAATCATGTTATTGGCAGTGTAATATATATTAAAAATACCCTGAAATGCAAATCATTTTTTTCCCGTATTTTTTTATAGTTAGTATAGCTTAATGTTATATCGGGTTAAATATAACAAAATAAACTTTACCTAAATTTATTTCATCATCACCACATCATTAATAAAAAAATGAATCCATAACATTGCTCCCACGGCAAGAGAAATCTTGCACCCAAGACAAATTTCGTATTACGCACCAAACGGTAGCCTTCAAATTAGATCACAACATTTAATCAGAGACACAATGAAAATGGTCGGCCAGTCTCTCCAATACGTAATAGTTTCGGAATGCACCGTAAACTCAATTTGATTTTCCAATTCAATAGCCAAGGTATTGCAACTTAATTGAATTACCAAAAACAGTGAGGAAAAGAAATCGAAAAACACTGTATTTTCAAATAGTTATATGAAAATTATCAAACTATCTTTTTTCTTAGTAATATGAGACACAGTGAGTGACTTAGTTCACAGATCGTTCGTTTATCGCAATGTTGTCTACATTAATAAGCATATCCTTGCAGGATATTTAGTGGTTTACTTGACTATTTCCGGAATGGCGGATTAGTTTACTTATGCCGACACATAAACCCAACTTTTAGGTAGTCTGCAGCTAACATAATATTCAGCTGGTGTTACATGTCACCTAGTACAAGCACTGATCATTTCTTATTCCGAAGAATAATTCCGAAAAATAAGAAACTCCACATAAAATTTTTACTTAACTAGAAATTTATTCACAAAATTGTTGTTCAGTTAGTGTGTTTTATATGCTGCTATAAGTCTAGTGGTTTGTCAGGATCGGGACAAATGGGGATCCGTGATCTCTGCCTACCCCTGTACAGGGAATCAGGCGTGATGTGTATGTATGTAAGTCAAGACAAGTTTCAAAGAACTCACCATCAGGATTATTAGTCCCATGCTGACTCCCCTCTTCGCTCCCCGACGCAGGACTATTGAGTCCCCCTCCCGTTCTCCCTGCTAAAGACAAGCCCAGCTGCTCAGCTATCTCCGCGTGGTCAGCCTGGTGCACGTAGTCGAATATACTACTGCCTGTCATTTCGACCTGGTGGAAGAAAAAAATCAGTACTCGTATGTCCTAAGAAGAAGTTTGTTGGAGATTGGGGATTTTTATAATTGTATGTTCAAAATAAGGACTTGTCGCGTTAATTTTAAAAACAAACCGTGCCCAAGGACAATATGGTTGCCACATTGGGTACTTAAAGGTATAAAAAATGTTCCGGTTTTTAGTATAAATATGAGAGTTTCTAAAGCTGAAATTTTGATAGTTAATAACATCGTTCGGTGATTGGGTGATAGGATAGTTAAGATATTTAAAGGTGAAGAATTAAACCTTTTTTCAGTTTCGACAATAACGGATATCAGTTTGGATCTAATTACCACATTAAAACAATATCATTAAATTTGATAATCTTATTATACTGTTATAGGAAACATCTTAAACTGTATGTGAAAACATCTCTTTACAGATTAATTATTCACGATACCACGTTCATTCACAAGCCGAGTTTGACCTGTTAACCCTCGAAAATCTCCCTACCATCACACCAATGTAATGTCAGAACAAGTTCCTGAACTGGTTCCTGACTCAATGGAAGCCAAGATCACGTAGCAGACACTTGTGAATGAACGGATGATGTTATCATACATCTTTCTGTTCCTAGAACTTAATAAAGTCGCTTTGCCCGTAACGAGTGCTGACAATGTTTATGATGCTTACACCTTTTTGTTCGACTTTCAATTAAATGGCATGTTGTGAGCTATGTTGTGATTTATAAGGCAACGCGTGTTAAATGCGTATCGCATTAATCAGCTAAGGAAGGTTTTTGCTCAATGGATGTAGGTACATTCTTAATTTCTCTCGCTTAACATGAGATTATTTGTGGAATGTTAATGCTTTCTAGGAGCTGAAAAGTATATAGTATATCGGAATATACCTGTACGCTTTAATAAGAAAATTTAACATTATTTTACTAATTTTTGAGGTTCATATTAAGATTATTTCACAGGGAAAAGGTCAATCAGTGCATTACCTTATACTACAGATATGTAAATAACCACGAATCAATGAACTTTGTTTGATTTGACTCCAAATTTTTCAATAGGATACAATAGAGTGTTAATCTTAATTCACAGCGTCACTATTCATTAATAAATCAGTTGATAGATAGACAGGGTGTCACTACACAACTAAGTTATTCCAATCACACGCCAGAATTTCAGAGCCTTACTGTCAACGTCCAAACTTTCCCGTTGACCCTTTCCCGCCGTATGCAAATGGCAGTTTAAATAAATTTATCAAATATAATTGTGGGACCCTATTAGGCATTCAGGAGGTGCGTATCCGCGGTCGAACGCCGCATGTGAATGCGACGAACAATGGCCACATTACGGTGGTCGCTTCTGAGAAAGCGTCACAAGGATTTTATGGTGTTTGCCGATCAAATCGTAAAACAGCGACGACAAATTTCATTTGTGTCCGTCAGCAGATAGTGTTTGCGCGCCGCGAATCCCTGATGAGGCGAGATTTATAACCCAGCTGTCGATGTACATCGGAGAATATCTAGCCGCTAAATCTATCAGTCAATAAGCTTGACAATCGAGCGACAAGTCACGTAAATAATCTGCCGAAAATAAATGACGCCATCTACGTCAAAACAAAATATAAAGAAACCATTTCCCCGTCAGCGAGGACACGTATAGGATTTTCCATCGTTAGCTTATCAAAACAGAGAGACGGCGGAAGCCGAATTTAATATAAAAGAACGCATTTACCAAGTCTCAGCCGGAGACGAGGTAGGAAAAGTTGTAACATCATCTTATTTACTGGGAGTTTTATGTGTTGCGCACACTAGAGTGATGAGCCCGTGTTAGTGGGCCGTGCGTGTGGCTCCGAGGTGCTGGCTGCCGCTGTGTGGGTGCGGAGTGGGCATTAGGATGTGGCGCACGCCCGCGCCGCGCTCGCGACGTGACCGGCATGGCGGATGCTCTCTTTCCTCCATCATCTGTCCGTTTCACTCCCCCCACCCTCGCTACCCCGACGCCATCTCCCGGCAGAAATTCTCCTTTTAATTTTCGCCAAATTATATTTCTCGTCGGAGAAATTGTGTTTTTATTTCGCTTTAATTCTTTCCCACTGCGCTATGAGTGAGTTGAGAATTCTTAGCACTCGGCTAATTTGAATTTTAATGGCGGTTCGAGGAGCTTGAATGGAGTGAGTCAATCAGCTTTATTTATGTACTTATTAATAAGTGTCGGCGGGTCTAATTTTATTCTAAACATCACTGCTACCTGCTGTGTCGTCTTTTGTAATTACTTCCTTCTGACAATTACAGATACTTAGCGAGTAAAATGGTTTCCTGTAACCATTTTATTGTTAAAGATTTCGTCCTTACGAACTGATTTCGTAGTACGCTACGAACCGCCATATTGAGAACTCAACCGTCAATATCTCAATTCATGAAATTAATATAGTAGGAAATTTACCAAACTAAGATATAAACATTTTCACGACAATTAACCCTTACTGGGTAACAGTTGGTATGACAATTACGGAATTATTAATTTTAAGGCCACCTCTAACACATAAATATATACAATATAAATAAACTTACTCCAATATAAATAACTCTTTAAAAATCTTATTCCATTCCTCTTCACTATCAATCTACTATTTCCAGACAGTTGCTACTGAGGCAGCCATCCGATTCAGCCAGCCTAAAGCCGCCCATTCACAACCCAGGCCCACAACAAATCCATATCACGTACGAGAGTCGCACGCTGAGAAAACAAGACGTGTAAAACACCATAAAGAGGACGTGTTATCTGTCATCAAAGAGGTAGCGAGTGTCCCTCCGCCGGATGCAGTTTTGACGACACTGACGAAAATAATAGGCTTAGCAAGTACTTCCACTTACTCGTGTCAAAATGTCATAGATATTGTAGATGTATTGCCGTGTCTTACCTCATATTTCGAATTAAAACTTTCAGATTACGCATAGAGTTTTGAACTAGTAGATAGGTAATAAAGAAAATATTTGGAAATGTGGTGTGTAGGTTTTTAGAACTGTAGTTTTCACATTCGTATAATTAACAACTTTATTTAACATTTTAACAATTTAATCATCAAATTAAAAAGATACTTACACACAAAACTAACCAAAATTATTTCTTTAAAAATTAGACACTAATTAATCGTTCTATCACTTATCGAATGCATAGAAAATGATTGCATTAATGTAAAGCTACCCAATATTGAAAGGAGGTCTACATCCAATCGAAGTGTTGATACAGGCTGAAGTAAGTAAGAAATCTTGGCTCACCTGTGATAATCCTAAGTATATGGAGACTGTTTCCGAGATGTAGAGAAACCTGCCGTCGGCCGCCACTGATAATGCGAAACCATCCAGAGACTGGAACAAAACAAAGGTTTAAGTTACAGTTAAGTTTGGACAACTTTAAGCATGAATGTTATCGATTTTCATGTATCAAATAAATAAATCTTACATGTAACATATTGTCCGATTATTTTTTGTATGTGTATAATAAAATATTTATGTAATTTTTCGTAAGGTGATTTGGTAGTGTGAAGAACATTCAATATACGTGTAATTAATGGAGGGAAGAGAGGGAAATTAGGGAAATATACTCATAAAGTTTATATTAATAATAATACTAAAAATAGAAATAGAAAGGAGATGGAAACCTGAATCTCTGATTATCCCGCAAAGGTTAATAGTCGTGAACGCGTTTGTCTTTGTATGACTTGTCTAATACTAAAAATAATACAAATATTTGTGATCATGTTTTCGATGTTTGTCCACCCGAAAGAGATTAAATACTGATGAATATACATATATGTGAGTCAATACTATATGAATGTAATACAATAAAACCTGCATGTATATATGTATGTATGAGTATGTAAATAAATTGTTTTTTATAGTTTTAAGAGATTTGCGATTTACATTCATGATTAATAACTAACGGGACTTATCGCGTAACTAACTTTATTATATGGTTTTATATAATAAAGTTAGAAAAAATTGTTTTTACTCAATTTACTATGACATTTTTGAGTATATGTGTAAACCAATTAGAGAATGACAAGTCTTTGTTCGTAGCTCGTAGATTCCGTCGCGAGTAGAGTTAAGCGACAGACTAATGTTTGGTACGTGGCGACATCTAATGGTGGAACTGGTGCAGACTTCTGAAGTTACAGCCAAATGGGTTTCGTGGCTTAATTGAATAATGAAGACCTTGAAATACAACTTTTATACCTTTTCAAGAGATTATAACATCACCTCAAACATCTCTTGTTAAACTATCGTGATTTTGTTAAATATTGAAAGTTGTATCTCATCATATATTATATACTTATAGGTTCAATTTTATTTTGGTAAACATCGGGCTTGAAGCCTGTTACCTTTATAAGTTAAGGCTAGGATGGTAAAACCGCGTGTTAAAAAAGACCAAAACCATAACAGTAGTGAAAGCCGTCTTCGTTACAGTTTATAAGTAATTAGTTCTACGCTTCGAATTGTAACATATTTTAAAACAAAATGTTCAAACATCATTTTTCAGTTACTCTTATTGCCATTAAGAGCAACAACAGATCATTAAAATAATGTTTTGTTTGTTAGCTGTCTATGTGTGTGTTTATTTGTTTTTTTTTCTGTTCTATTATGATTCAAATAATATATAAGTATGTCTCGATCCCAGTAACTAGTCCTTCAATCTCTCGTTTCATTAAACTATTATTTATTTGTAATAACAGGTCACTTGACGTAAAAATGTTTTGCATAAACTTTTTAGTACCACTGAACGGTAAATTACTTTATAACTATAAAAAAAAACTAGAATAACATTGATAATTCTCGTCCTTATTCCGACCAACGTTTCCACAAGACCGTTGTTAAAAAACTGTATCAAGGAATCACGTTCCACAGCCGAAGTAGGCACTTTTCCAACCACAATGCACCCACAACTCTATATTGATTATTGACACCGGTTGAATTGCTCAAATCGATCATTTACGTGATCGAATACGAGCAATAATCGAATTTTTACACAAGAAAACCCTTTGCAAAATAACTGCGTAACTAAACATGTGCAAGTTTATTTCTATTGCGAAATTAAATGTTTCGTAAAAAAACTTCGGGCGTTTATAGACGTATGCACTTTATTGTGTAGAGTCGAGATTGATTCGTAAATACCGTGAAGGAGGTTGGTTGCATAAGGCCCAAGTTATTCGATCGAATGTGCTATGTACTTGGAACACTTTTTAGTAACCATTGCCCAAACTTCTGACTACCACAATAGGTGTGTCAACCTTAATTATAAACTTAATTATGTGCTGATAGAACCGAGTTTTTGCCGCTATAGCAATTCGTTCAAGATATTTTCGTGTTTGTTATTATGTTTATGCAAATGAAATGCGGTCATTGAGTTACTTCGGCGTGACATTGAATGATTGTAACAACAATATTTTTTATAGGAAACTCAGCTAGATAAGCTAAGCTTATGCGTCTGTTGTAGAAATCGTGATGGTCGTATTAGTTTAAAGGTATAAAATGAATAGTGTTATAGTATTTGCGAACCTAAAATAATTATATGTATATTAAAAGGATGGATACAATATATAACACTTAAGATATTAAAAGGGCGAGTGAAATATGAAGCATAAACAATCACAAAAAGTTTCCCGAACAGGTGATAATCAGTGCTTGTAAATAACGACCTGTCATACCACCTATCACACTGAGTACTGACTATCTGGTCTACACGTTGGTTACGGTGGCCATATAATTGCGAAGATGGACACCTGAACGTCAGACTACCCCGCAAGGGTTGATGGTCGTGAACGCGTTTGACTTTTTTGTCTTGTCAAAAGTTTTTTTTGTTTTTTAACTATTTAAAGATTTCATCAATTCAAAATAAAACTATTATTTACAATAAAAAAAAGAAGTCGTATGTATGTTTGTAACGCGAATAAAGTACTTCTAAAAGGTCTTAATTGTCAGTAAGTGAAATTTTCCAGCTTACCTGTAATATATGTGTCCCTTGATGTTGTTCGAATAATTCCATAGCCAACCCGATACCGGATCGCCTATTTTGGACACCTGAAACAAAAGTATAGCATTATATTTCATAAATATGGTATACATACATATTAGCATGCCAGTTGTATATTTTTTTCCTCATTTGACTCTTAAAGCGAATTCAATTAATTTGGTATCTCCTAGTTATTCTAATAAAATAACGCCAACATTTTAGGGTTTTATATATTTATTACTTGTTAACATTTCGCTGTATATACTTGAACATTGCCTGATTGATAAACAAGATTTTAGATACTATGTAAATAGTTTTAAAAAGATACGTAGTTTCCTTCATTATCAATTCCTATCATCACATCTTCCTTCCTCTTCAACTAACATTTACAACCTCTTTACCAAAACCTCTTTCAATTTCCGCAGTAGTCCCTGTCACATGATAAACATACCCAAGCCCAACCTCATAAACTGCATCTGTCCCGCCGTAGAGGCAACCCGACACCGCGAGATACTCATCTCCGCAACTGACAGATAAACTAACATGGCCGACAGTAGCATCTTTATTGGCGGGATTAACGCAAAGGTTTATAATTTTAGAATAAATATAAACGTAGTTTTATCTACTGCATAAAGGGTTTGAAATATTAATTCTATAATTTTGGATAGATGAATTGTTTTAGGTATATTGAGCTAACGTAGTTTGAAATGATTGCTTTCAACAATAGACTGAGAATTATACATAATTCTTTTACTTCAAACGTATTGGTTATTTTCAATAATATCAACATAATACTAGTTAACATAAAAGAAATTGGTTCTACATGCACAACATTCAAGACTGGATAGATTAGATAGCATAATGTGACATAGATGTGCTGTATCAAAGGATGCATCATTCACAATAAAGGCCTTTCACTTTCCTAATCACATAACCTCAGAACCATCTCTCTAACTAAATTAAGCTAAGCATTGCTATTTCATAATTTCTTTTATCTGTAAGACACACATACATACTTCTCTAACACACAAATAAACCGTGCTATATGTCGCTCGAAAGCCATACTTCGCAGAGAAAGCTGTTGTTTTGTAGGAAACCTTTGTTCTTGTCCCGATAGTGCCTTACCGGGAACGAGCAGATCATCCGATATGAATGAGCGACTTCTTTATTACAGTTTAATTCAGCAAACGGCGAGAGCCGCTTTGAACAACGCCGACTGAGTGTAGGGTGAATCAATTTGTGCAAAATGTTGCATTAAAAGTTTAGTTAGTAGTGTGTATATGATGAATGCATGTGTATGTATATAATGTTATATTATGTGCGTATATGTATGTAGTTAGAAATTGACTGACCGATGTTTTCTTAGCATTCATTGAAATAAATATGCTTGTGTTTAAATCTGATCATTTATAATTTGGAGTAATATTCAAAGGTGAATTGAGATCTAAAATTGCCGATTTTTAAGTAAATTAACTAGGCATATATAAGTAAGTATAACGAGAGTACAATAAACAGTCCTAAAATTTAAATATCATATGGTCATCCTACATCAGATTAAGACGTAAGAAGCCTGTTACCTTATATTCACTTAAAACATGATACCCTTATTCCAGTGACATATATCACCTTATTCTAGGTGAAGATGTATTATCTTTGATCTTATTGTGAAAACATGATTTAAATGAGTAACGTAATATTAATAACACAGAGAATTTTACTCGTACAGTTTTTTTTATCAGATATTCTTCGTAAATTTTCAAAAATAGTCCTTATAATTAGTTTTATCGTTATTACTAAGGGCCAGGGACGATCTTGTATGATATTAGTGTATTTACATATTATATGCCATGTCTTATTAATCTATAATCATGAATACATACATACACACTCTAATATATTCATCAACTTTAATCGTTGTTACATATCCTATGAATATCCTATAGCAACAATTCTGTCCGAATCCCATTAATTTTTTGCTCATAACTCGTCAAAATCAAATCGTAACAAAAACCCAACATTATTAAGGGCCAGAAGGTCAATATTAATGGAAAGTAGTCCATACACACACTATTTTCGTAACCCCTACATTGCATCATTCACAAGGCCAGATTTCGTGACAGGCACGCCACTGTCACGCTCAATCGTGACACCCAAAGAGCCTTAAAACGAAATGGTCTTTGACGGCATGTTAGGCAGGTCGTGCCCTTTATAAGGTTGCAGGATCACGACCCGGTCGAGTAAGCACCGATTTTTTGATGGAGATTTTAGTAATGTATGAATTTTTATATTTGTTTTGGTTTACATTGTGAGGGAAATATGGCAACATATGATGAGAGCACTAACATTACAGTAATATTTTTATTTGATAAGAGAGATAAGTCAGGATAGTTCATGATGGCGATCGTAGAGGCATGTACACTCTAAGTTATATTCGAATCTAACGTTATATCATCTAAAGCTGGTCTAGGATTGAAATAGGATATAATTTTCTCTTTCTCTTGGCATCTTAGTACCAGTGACATAAAAAGAGAAGTAGATATTCATTTCGTCTGTGAAAAAAAACCAAATTAGCGCCAATCTACATTTCAAAAATGACAAAAACATCTCAATATCAACGAAACTGTCCAGTATAGCAAATGAATACAATATAACATTAACATTTGCTTCTACAGCCTGAAGCAATAATTTTCCACATTCAGCCACAGTTGGACATGTGGTGAGCAAAGCCAACAAGACTGGGGGCGGGTATTTTCACAAGCTCAAATTAAATAACACCTACTAATATAGGAGGGTTGGGAAAACATCAAACGGTTCGACTAAATTCGGATTTTGGAGTAAGTTTGTTAGGTAAGGTTTGCTTGGGGATTTTTGGTGATTATACGAATTTGGGGGCGGTTTTTTTGGTGATTATGTGTTGTAAATCTAGTTGATTTGTATCAGTGCTTGCAAAATACGCTAGTTTAAAAGCACATGTACAGTCAGTTTACAAAATACGTAAAAATGTATGTGACCTTGTAAGAATTGGTAATATATATCGTGTTTTCCCAAATAGTTGTACTGATTTTACTAAGCACTAATGTACTAGAATTGAAGGAACTATATTCTACAGCCTTAATTTTATTAAAAAACACATGTTACTTACTGCATTTATCTTAATGATATGAGAGGTTTTTTGTCTGTCATACAAGTACTACCACTAAAAAAGAAGATAACAATTAGCTCACATTTTTCAACTATTTAATATATTTCTTCCCACAACTTTTCTGCGAACCATCAAGAGAGTTCCCTAAAAAAAACAGGAGATGGCGCTGAAGGCCGTTGATTGCGGACCCCCAGGGACCCCAAGTAAACTTGACCGGAACTCTCCAAGTCTAATGAAGAATTACCGCCCTTTGTGGTCTTTGCAACCGGCCAATATTGATTGGGCGGTGTAGGCGATCAAATGTTGCTATTTCTGTATGTGAATGGTTATTGGTATTGATTTTTATTGAGACTATTTTGAATTGTGGTTATTCGGAGAATAAAGAAAATTTATAAGTTCAAGCAGTTTGTTTGTGTGTTTTTATATAGATCACTAGTACAGTGATTAATTTATTTATCATTCAACATACATACACAACATAAATAAACAACCCAGTTCACAGATCAAATTTTTACTTAAGTAAATACAGCAATTCCAGTGTTTTTGTATGTTTTAGTAAATTACAGACGAATCGTTTATATATAGATGGACCTATAAATACTACATATTCTTAAGTTTTATAAGTAACCGTACTTCTTAAAATCACATTACAAACTCGTAGTAAAATAATTCTTCATCCGTACTTATTATCCTACACCCACGCCACGAAAAAACAAAACACAACACAACCAAACAAAATCCAATTCTGCAGTAAATCTCAAAAAAATCACATGTGCCCTTATAATGAATTGTAACCGGACAATTACCCGGATAGTAACCCTTCGCCGCCCCCCGGTCGATAGCCAAAATAAAATAGCCCGGAAAATACTTTCTATTCTCAACACGTACTGTCAATACAGAACTGGCCGATTGTGATGCACCGACTGGGGTAAAAATGGCATTTTGGCGACTATTGATTGAAAGAAATTCCACGGGGCGATCGACAGTGCCTGTGAAGCGGTTAATCGGCTAGGGCTGTGGTTTTTAGATTGTACTTTTAGATCGAATGCAATTAGAATTAATTAGATATTTAACGATAAGTAGTCACTTGATCAATTAAATTTATTTATACATTAATATTGTACAGTTTGATAGTTTAATTTAATTCCGTGTAAGAAACTTACCTCTTCGATAATTGTAAAATAGAAATGAAAGTTACTCTTAGATTAACATTTTAAATAATTAAAATTATATAACTTGAAATGTTTACTTTTTAATCTGTATTCTACTTAGTATCTTAATAGATATTTAACGCACCATTCCATTTTGAACATTACAGCACAGATATACAAATACTATACAAGACTGCAGTAAACAATAATTGTAGTAACCACAAACGTATTATATCGAAAAACTTAACCCTCGTTGACAGGCGAATTAACTTATTCCTCGGCGCCCAAAGCAGTGTTTAATAAAGTCTATGTGTCTCATTATAGGCCGGATTAAGAAGGGTTAGGGACGAGTGTGAAAGGAATTCCGGCTGATCAAGGGTTATTGAGATTCGGGTAAGGAATGAGTTGGTGCTTTTGTTATTTAGGACGGTGAGATAGTTGTAGAAGCTGCTAGTATATGTATTGACAAACGTGTAGTTAACGTATTAATTCGCAATGGTAGTTAAGTGTTTACTGTATTGTATTTTTTTCTTTGTGATAACATGTTGACAACAATAAAAATTTGTAGTAATAGAAAGATATACCTAACTCTTAAAAGTTAAATGTAGTATAATTATGTTGGTATTCAGTATCCAGTTATAATCCATATATAAATCTGTATATAAGAGATTGTCAACTAAAGTTGTCAGAAATTCCTTTCATATAAATGCTTAGGAAAATATGCAGATAATTTTCATACTCTACCTCTATATAGTGTACAACACATATAATAATAACATACTTATATCGTACAAGTAAACCGAACGTAGCTACGTATTGACTATTCTTTTACTGTAGATTCCAAATTGAATGATATGATTGAGTGTCTCTATTACAACTACTTATATACCTAACAAACAGGTGCGATAAAGCGATCCAAAAGAAGAAAAAGTAAGGGTATAAATCGCACACTTCTCAAAAGCACCTTAGAGCCAATTTATTCCATACACAAACCTAATACGAGACAAACATGAGATAAATTTCGACAAATTAACTTTCTGGTAAACACATGTTCTGTTCCCCATATTGCCGCGTGGTGGCAGCACGCCTGATTTATTGCTGGGGCTAGCGAGATGGTGGGAGGATTGTAGCGCTAGATGAGTGGAATATAGCACCGTGATTAGATTTAGAAAACGTAGAAGATGGGTAAATGAAGCTATGTTAACCTAGAGAGTTATTAAAATCGTACTTTTTGGGTATATTTTTGTTTATCATATTAAAAATTGTCTTACCTATGAGTAAATTTGTTATAGATAAGGCAATAAAATAATAGGATTGATCTTTTTATGTTTGATTCGCTTAGGAAATCACTCACTCATTATTAGAAAGTTATAAGCTATTATGTCGAATATTCGAAAATATTTATATTTTAAAATGAAGAACTAGAATATTTATTATAAAATCGCTGACAACACATCACTTTAAAATACATAAAGATACATTATTATTCGAAGAAGAAATATGCATACTGGCTCTAAATAAGCCAGGCTCTATGATATAAAAATAATCTAGCATTCAGAAACACCACTCTAGCGCTATATCGTACACCCAAACCTCGAGACGCGCGAAAACGCGTGTCTTGTAAGAAATGTTAACCCTTTGACATGCCGTTTATTTGGTATGAATTTTTCATCACCACTAAGCCCTTTTAAATGCGATGAGATCACGTGTCTCTCCTAAATGAAATATGGCTGTGGAAAAATAAAAGATATGTCTTTATTAAACAAAATATGAGAAGAACGAATGAGTATTTTCGTATCGTAAATTAAAGTATGTATGCTGCGAGTAAATATAACTTTATTTATTCCTAAGAATGGTACATTTTAAATCAATAAGTTTAATTTTTTTCCAGAAATTAGATTTTTTTGAAAATACCAAAGTACAGTTTATACAACCATTATAATGTCTTACTAACCTTATTTAAAAAGAGCCTTAATCAAACTCTATGAAACCCGATTCCCAATACCAACATAGAACAACTAATCTATTAACACGTGTTATCCAAAACAATATTTTTGATATATCCAACGCAATCCTGCGTCTCGACGAGGTCATATTTCTCCTGAGCAAAGGGTCTAAGTCATATTTTTCCTTTATTTATTGTTATTTTTCTATTTGGACGGCGACAGCAGATGTGCCGGGCTTTGATTTACGCAGCCTGTATTAAGGACATGCTATCCACAAGTATCCATAACCAGCTCCTACAACATTGGAGAAGCTATAGCACTTATATAGTACGTATAGAAGCTGAACTATGTATATACTTGGATATTCACGCAGATTATAGGTAACGATGTTAAGTTGTAGTAAAAGTTAGTTTAAATTTCGTTTGTACATGTTACGATATTGAAGTGTCTTTTTGTGAAATAAGAAATAACTGAAATCCTATGATGTACTCGTAGAAAGTACCAAAAACGGTAGTTTTAAATGACCTCCATGATAAAAGATGAGGGAAAGACCTTGATAAATGTATGCAATATACTTATAAAAATATGTAGATGCTTTTAAAAATTACTTAAAATTATGTTTTCCTACGAGGCTCTCCTATAAAATCTCACAAGTATTTAATAAACTCAATTGACAATCGCAATTACGAATTTCCATAAAACATGACAGGATATGCAAATGTCCGTGAAACGACTACTTTGATAATTTGCTTAGCTAATCGCAGGGAACTATGCGCAAACACTAAGGCCTAGCCCCTACTATGTTTGTATAACATACATATGTATGGCCGAGGTGACTAGCTGCTCAGGTATTTAGGACATGAATAGGTATGAGTAAGGAATAAAGCTGCCGATTATAGTGTGATTAATTACTAGTAAGTAAGAAAATCGAAGAACTTAATTTTTGTTCTTCGAATTTTATATTTATTGCATTTCATATAATTAAGTTATTGTTATTTTGTCAGTTTATAAAGAAAGGGAAAGCATTATCTCAATTTATTAATATCCACGTCTCACGTGAGTTAGTAATCTTTTACATTTCTCAATCTAACTTTAAAAACAATACCATATACTACAACCCCAAACTTTCATCCTTCCCTCTGCCTGAATATGCATGTATGAGCCACTCCTTAACCAAACACGCAAAGCTGCAAGACAAACGTGACTGACAGCTCGCCCCGAAATCGATTCCATCAGTCAAGCCAGTCACGTATCCCGAAATAATCAGTACTAACAAGTCCGCGTATCGCTTCCACTGATTGCTAATTGATTAGATTAAAAATTCGTCCGCAAAACGCTTCTCGGCGGTTGGGGAGCGTCCCTCCGCCTGCTAATTAGCCATTATTTAATAAGCCGCGGTGTGTTTTACAATTAATTGTCTTGTTGACAGGTCCAATTAACTGGTTATTGGACGGGATTATACAATGCGGGGTCCGTGACGTGATTATGTATTTGGATGTTTGGGAAGTTTGTTTGTAATTCGATCGATGCCAGTTTTCTGCTTTTTTAAGAAATTAACATTATTGTTTGGTCTTCAATGATATAAAAAGTTTTTATTTTTTACTTGATAAGCTATAAAATAGAAGTAAACGCGATAATTAAGTTTGCAAACCGCCCAAAATAACTCACAGCTTATTAAAAAGTCTTGTTACCAAAACTCAAATGAGTCACGCGTCTCGATACAAAATCTCAAATTGTGCAATAAAAGAGAGCATAAAAAGTTGTTCATTTGTCTCCGCTACTGCTTTCCAAACTTAAATTACGTTAGAATTTCCCGCCGCGTTCCGCATAAAGACACCCATAGACAACACGTGAGCACATTTTTATATTTGACAATATAGTCCCTTGAAAATATTTTTGAGACAATTTTGAGGCTTACGAAGCCCCAACATGGGTTTTATTGTCTACAATAAGTATTTTATTTGAATATGAAGCGTTCGTAGCGCTACCAAATTATGGGCTGGGACAGGGGAGTTTTTGATTGGAGCACTTTGTCTTTTAAAGCCTCTGTATGTGCTAGATTATACGCTTTCTTTGATGGCTGTTTTTGTAATAATGCTTGTTTGCTCACCTATTCAATGTGAAATTGGTGGGCAAATTGATTATACTTAATTTCTAGTTATAGAGACTTCTTTAAACTAAGTATAAAAAACTTCAATTATTTAAAATGATTAAAAAATTTCATTAAAGGATTTTTACTTTACTGTTTTTACTTTATTTTAATTAATCTAAACATAACCAAAGAACATATCGTAGTTAGTCAACATGGATGTGTGTGCCTAAATAAACACACAAAAATTCAAAACAAAACACCTTAATCCAATAGAGAGCTAACCAAAACGAACTTATGTGTGGCGTACATTCACAAACCCGGTTGAAATCGTGTTAAAATGACAACAGTGATTCGCGACGCGGTCGACATAACCGCATTAGAGGTTCAAATTGGATTTATTCAGGGTGCATTATTGGTTCACTTGTTGTAGTTTACTATGCCGCCATTTTGTCTGATTTCCTTTCATGTTTACACTGCAGAGGGCGGTATACAGCCTTTGTAAGGACACAAAGCCGTGAAATAATGCGAAATTAGTTTAGAGAATTACGTTATACGGATACCGGGTTGTTTGTGGTTGATGAATGGAGCGAGTTTAGGCAAATGTTGTGTTGTGCTGTGACATTGTTGCGTTGAATAAAGGATGTTGAAAATGCTGTGAATTAAATAGGGTTGGTTAGACTAACAAATTAAGTTAAGAAAAACAAGTTTATTTTTCGAGATATATGTAGAGTTAATCTACGCACTATAAAATCAATCGGAGAAATCAAATCTTCGATACAATATAACAAAACATATAGAATTAAAGAACTTCTACGATTAAAAAACTTACTTAGGAAAAATTATCAATTGTAACAACATTTAATATAAAAATTAAAGAAAAAATAAAAAGGTATATTTATAAAAATGACACTTAAGACATTTAATGCAAAAAATCAGTTCTGGAGTTATCCAAAAGGCATTCCCTAAAACCCACTTGATTAGGAATTCAATACCGAGTCGCATGTGGGAAGCGTGGCCGTTAAAACAAACTTTGCTTTTTCTCAATACAAACAAGATTTGTTTGATATATTGCGGTGAATTAAAGCCCCCTAGACACTTTATTTGGCAGGGTAAGGCCCTGTGTCTTGGTGTCGATGAAAATATGTGTATGTGTGTGTATTGATGAAAATATATGTGTGTGTGGTATGTGATTGTAGGGTTTAAAGTGTACATACATGTTCATCAAGTATATATTGAAATATTAGCAGTATATGTATAAGCAGAGCTTTTTATGAATTGGGGTTAAGATGTAACATTTCACGAATTGAATATTTACACCAATAGTTGTTTCTATAGTAATGCTTTGAACATTTCAAACTTACACCCATAATCTTTAATTGTTTTTATCTTGATGCTGATAAGATGCAGATCAAAGTAACGAAAGATATTACACGAATTTTTTTTTCTAAAGCTTTCCTTCTACTTTCTTTACAAGGACACCAATACACCACTCCATACACACACACACGTTAAGCACCATCACACATACCGTGAAACTAGAGCTAAGTAGCAGTACACCCACCCTTCTGCAGTAACTCTCTTATCTCATACAATGAGTTGATGAAGGCAAATCAGATTGTCACCCCTCTCTGTTATTTTAAACTGTGCTTGTGTTTCGAGACAGGGGTTGGCAACATTGTCAATGCGCCTTTTGATCGCGAATTTAGAAGTGGGTTCTGGGGTTTTAAACTTTTTTAAAGAGTACCAGGGTGAATTATGGCATTTATAGAAATATAGAGTGTTTTACATTGTGATTAAAAATAAAATAGTATTTCCGTTGCAAATTAACCTTTAAAATTTTTAGCAGTAATGTAAGAAATAAATTATTATTATGTATTGATAAGTATCAATTTTATTTTTATGTTTTCATTATGTGTATTTTATTATTATTATTATTCTTAGAGTTTATCCCTTTTTATAATAATAAAATACAATACATATCCCTATCTACGATAAAGAATTTAAATACGCGTAACTCTGTTTAAGACACTCGAATCACTATTTTAAATTAAACCTAGGACCCGAAGATTTTATTTATTAGGTTTAACTAACAAACCTTACACATGTTACAAATTTTATTATCATACTACCAGCGATAAATCAAACAGTTTTACAGCCCCTGTCTTGTCAATAACACGAACTAACTTGTGTGACAATTTTATTAATCTGTCACTATTGCATGCATAAGTAAGTTATTCATGTACGAAATTGCACTAGAATTACTTGCACTAGTCTTGGTTACTTTACGAGTATATTAATAGTTTAAGTGAGTTTTAAATGATAATGAACCAGGTATTTTAGTTTACTATATTATTTGATTCATGATGATGATATTATTATTATGATACGTAAGTTATTCGTGTTACAGGGGCAATTTTCATTTTATTATTGAAAGGATTTTGACTATATTTCCGAGATTTGATTATATTTCCGAGGTCTACTATCTGCAATGTGCTTATAACTATTTATGTTCACAATTTGACTATGTATCAATACCCGGGCTCAACATATCCCCAACTTCCTATCTTTAAGTTACGGACTCATCAACTTAGATCTACAAGGGTTTGAAATTCACAATAAAGGATAATCTTCCAATGTTGCCTATAAATGCCATCACAACCCAAAAAAAATACTAACAGTAAACAAATTGATATCATGTTTCCAAAATTCTATTCACTATAAAGGGACATACAGGCCATGAATGCATAATACAAGCTATGCAATATCTACTCAAAACACGAAGGACTACCAACCTTTGAGCGCCTTGTTAGTAGGTGGAGGATCTCTGCTCCATGGAGGGTCGCCATGACCAGAGAAGTCCCTTAACTTGAGGTAGCTAATAGTCAGTCTGATGATGGAGGCTTTATCCAGTTGACTCGTGATAGCAGCTGGAAGAGGCAGCATCTTTGCCAGCTCATAGAACTCGTAGTTCTCTTTACCCCTCCTGGATCTAGCGGCGTCGCGACTCTTCTCTTTCCGAAGTTCTAGGATGCTGTGGACAAGATGAGACTGTTAGATGAATAGGACATAGATGGGACAGATATTTCTATATAGTTAATATTTGTCTAAGTATACTTTGTTGTTTAACACATTGGCTGCTGCAAAAAATGCTGCTTCACCATCTCAGTGCGATGCAAGGCATATCGACACGATACCATAAGTTTCTACTGGTGCGGTCATGGGTCATTAAACCTTGTAACACACGCTTTGATTAAAACTCTTATAACTCAGTCAAAACGCTTTAAAATCGTCATAATTTGGCGGTAAAATATTGTCAAAGAGTCGTTTGTCACAATACAGACGTCGCCCCTAGCTCCAGTGAAAAGTCTAAGAGAAAATAAGAAAAACAAATGCAAGGTTTAAAAACCCATAACCGCATCGATTTAGCAACAAAAAATTGAATATTTTAGTGATGGGAAATGATAAGAAACACAGAATATCGATAAATTTATTTGGTTTTAAAATTAAGTTTTACATAAGGTATACTTAAAAAAATTATATCAATTTGTTATGATAAACTTTTTGGGTTAGACTCAAAAAGTAGAGATCGCTCTTAAAACAATGAAAAATAATACTAAAATGTAAGTATAAAATATGAAAGAATGACAATAAAAATATCAAATTACTTTTTTTTTATATTTTTGTTATAAAAATTGAGTTTTACTTAGGTAAAGCTTACATAAATACCTACTTAAAATAAAAATCTGTCTACTATGACTGATTTTTTGGATTGCACTCAAAGAGTAGATTGCACTTAAAACAATGAAAAACAACAATAAAATGTAAATGTAAGGAAATGCATTTTTAGGAATCTTTCCACTCGCGAAAATAATGACAACTTTCTTTCAGGAATGTCAACACATCACTAATCAATTGACACCTATTAATCAGTGCGATACAAGGCACTTCGACGTTATATTTGAAATAAGGCCTTTAGACCTTGTTGCCGCGCAGGAATAGAGAAAAATCTTTTCAGTGCGGTACAAGGTCCAAAGGCCTTATATAGTTTTAACCAATCAATTAAGTAGCTACTGAATAGACAATCACAAAAATATATCTATCATACTTTTACGTTAACTACTCTTTAAGTTATAGCTCCCGCACCAGAAAGAAGTAAGCTATATTTCGCTCCGCACCGTAGGCAAGTACATGCATAAAGTCTTTCGACGTTGCACCGCACTCAATGTGTTAATACGGCATTAATCTGAGATGTATGTAATTTTGTTAGGTTAAAAATTAGTAGATAGTTTTAGATCACGTAAAGTTAATTGAAATAAATAAGATTATATAATAAACAGATTCGTACTGTTTAGAGGATTCTATGTAGCTTTACATGTTTAAAAACACATAGCAGCTTAAAGTTTAAAGACTTAATATAAGATATCAAGTCGATTGATTATTTAATGACACTAATACGAAATTTCCACGACTATTTTTTTCCATTCGATATCATTCACAATATCTAACTTATCAATTGCATCGAGTGTTTTCGAAATCAAATCTCCAACTTTACAAACAAATGTCTTTACATTAATTAAAGTACATTTTACCCTTACATATTTTCCTCTACGTAGTATCACTATATAGTATAATACAAAGTCGCTTTCTCTGTCCCTATGTCCCTTTGTATGCTTAAATCTTTGAAACTACGCAACGGATTTTGGTGCGGATTCAAGAGGAAGGTTTATATGTATAATAACATCCATTAAATAATAGAGTAGGCTATATATTTTATACCCGTGCGAAGCCGGAGCGGGTCGCTAGTAAGTCATATACGATACATGAACCTATTCGTCAGTGGGAGTTCGCTACCCACGCCCCACCTCCGCGGAGGCGTTATACAAATGAGAGCCTTCCCGTGCATTGTTTAAGCAGGAATTTGGTTAATTAACTCTCTAGGTATACTGTGGTATGTGTAAGTATCTACTGCTATGTAGGGAGAACATGCAGGTAGAAATAGAAAGAGTTTTAATATGTTAGTTAGCGGGTGTTATTGATTTGTACTATTTTGCTTAACACATTTAGATGACTCAGAGAATACCTAGGAAATTAAGCTAGGTGAATATATTTCCGAGGTTCCGTTCACGGAAGGGATTAAAGAATATGAATGTATATGTATGTGTATATATGTAGAAATAAAGTGTGTTTATGTATTTGGAGATGGGAAATTAATAGTAATAATAGGTTATTTTTTAGTGGGTAAATATAATAAATGATGGCACCCTAGGAGGAGACGTGAGTACTGTACTTTCAGATTTCGAAACCTTAATTAACGATTTTGGCTCCATAGGTCTACAGTTAAATTTTGACAAATGTGAACTTTATGTAAATCCAAAATTAAGTACCATTAGACAGCAAGAAATTATTTTAGACTTTAATAAATTAGCTCCAAATATCAAAGTTATAGACAGTGACTCACTTTTCCTCTTAGGAGCGCCAATTTTAGATTCAGCTTACTCTAATTTCGTAAAAGAAAAAATATCTAAATTTAATGAATCTTCTTCTCATTTTTTTGATTTAAACCCACATTTAGCATACACTATTCTCAAATACTGTTTATTTGTACCTAAATTAATGTATAGTTTAAGATGCACTCATTTTTGGAAGTTCAGTCATCTTCTTAGTGATTTCGACTCAGTAATTATAAAAACACTTTCCAAAATTTTAAATTGCCCTATTGATGATCGCTGTTGGACGCAGGCTTCTCTGCCCATTCGGCATGGTGGTCTTGGCGTCCGCAGTGCTTCAGCAGTCGCGTTGCCCGCATTTTTGTCTTCGGCCCACGGGTGTTCAGAACTTTTTAAAAGAATTATGTCCCCATCGTTTGGACATATAGATATTTTAGGTTTGGCAGAAGCCAAAGATGCGTGGTCGGTTGTTGTCGGTCCCAATCAGAGTATTCCTGTCTCTGTTGCTTCGCAGAGGTTGTGGGATGAGCCGTTGTGCAGACAGGTTCAACAAAACTTGCTGAATTCTGCTCCTGCTCTGGCAGAACGTGCTCGTCTCCTTGCTGTTGCTAGGCGGGAGTCGGGATACTGGTTGAATGCGTTGCCCTCAGCGAAAATAGGGACCCTTCTCGACAGATCCACGTTCTGTCTTGCGGTGGCGCTGAGGTTGGGTGCTAGGGTCAGTGAGCCACATCGCTGTCGCTGTGGAGAGTGGGTGGACCCGTCTGGTTACCATGGCCTGTCTTGCTTACGTAGTGGGGGTCGCTTGTCCAGACATGCAGCATTGAATGACGTGATCCGCCGGGCTCTTGCCAGCGTGCGTGTCCCGGCAATTCTGGAACCGTCCGGGTTGCTTCGCGCCGATGGTAAGAGGCCCGACGGTTGCACGCTCGTTCCTTGGAAGAGTGGGATGGTGTTAGTGTGGGACGCAACTTGTGTCGACACATTGGCCCCATCTCACGTTTCTAAGTCTGCTGTCGGGGCTGGATCAGCGGCGTCTAACGCAGAAGGACTGAAGCGGAATAAGTACTCGAATTTGGGTCTTGAGTACATCTTCAGCCCTTTTGCGGTAGAGACTATGGGGCCATGGGGTCCAGACACTATGGCCTTCTTCAACGATTTGTCTGGTCGCCTGAAGGAGGTCAGCGGGGACCCAAGGGCTGGGGCTTATTTTGGCCAAAGGATAAGTTTGGCCATTCAGCGCGGAAATGCTGCCAGCATCTTGGGCACTCTCCCTGTTGGCAGTGATTTGGCTCAAATATTTTATTTATAGTTTTATAATAATTTATTTATAAATAATTTAGTTAGTTTAATTAATTATGATTGTACATATTGAATAAAATTTATAGTTTTATTATTATTGAAAAAAAAAATAATAAATATAATGGAAATGTGTGATTATATAGTTGTGTGTGTGAATATATATATATATATATAGATGCCGTTCTTAATCCACGTTCTGGACGAACAAAAGCTCAGAATTAATTTATTTAAGTATTCTAATTCATTCATTTTATTTATGAAAACTTTGACAAGATATGAGATGTTTACAAGCTTGCTAATAATTTACAGGACACGTATGCTATAAAACTAAAACCTTTAGCCTAGCCTTGTTCGTTTCCATTTACACTTTACATGAGGTAGCCAAGGTATAAACTTTTTACAGCTCTCCCAAACTAAAACTAAAATGAATCCGACATCGCAAACTCTTTATTAGTGTCAGGGGTTGTAAAACGGTCCTTGTAAGTGGTCTAATGCCCGCTCCATACGTCGAAACGGTTATGGGTCGCGATAGTGGATAGTAACATTTTATTGTATCTACTCTAATGCTGGAAGGCACTTCGGCTACATTATTTGAGTGTCTATTGTAAAATTATTTGTACTGTATTTGGTGGACAAAACCTCGGAGATACAATATCTCCTAGGTCTCTTTTTAGCATGAATATTGCGTGCGATGTCTTAATGTCTTTGGTATATTATTTATCTTTATAGCGGTTAGTATTTGGCTTTATAATAAATACGTAATTTAACTTCGCCTTACTAATAGGGCTATAATTGAATGAATCTCATTTATTCTATATATTACCTCATGTTAACTTACACTTACTTTTAGTTTCATTTATATTACAGTCGGTAAGACTTTTCCATTGCAGTCTATATAAACAAGATTAATTTTAATACATAACCTATAATTTTCAGTCTCATATTTATGTGTAGCAATTAATTACAAGGACCACCAAATATTTCCTCATAAGAACCGCACCTTAGCTTCCGTAGAGGCCAAAGGTCTGAGCAAGCGATTCGCTGATGGGTCTAGTTTACGACCCCCGGAGTGGGCTGTCACTTTGACAACACTGTCATTCTGGGAGCCATTTTGTTTATTGTCACCTGGCGGTCGTCAAAACGCAATTTCCTTAAGGTCAATGTAGGTTGCTAAAAAGAGGTTTTATACCGTACTAATCATTGTAGAGAAGCTATGAGTTTTCGTTTAAATAAAATTGTATAATATATTTGCTACTACATCATTAATTTGCATAGCTTCAAAGCACGTAAAAAGTAACGGCATTTCTCGTACATAATAGGAGGTTCATAAACCTATAACCAAATCGAACGTCACCAATAAAACATTCAGAAAGGTCTATAGAAATAAAAGTTTAAGTACCGATAGCAAGAATAAAGGAGAAACTATTGAAATTGCTCTTACGGGAGTCATAAACCAAGCGAAGTAACCCTTCAAGCAATTACGATAAGGAGTCATTAAAGAACAAGATATACAACAATAAAAAGATATTTATCTTTGATTTAGTGGGACCCCGCTCGGTCAGTTTACAAAAGGGAAGATTGCTTAAATGAGTTTAAAGTGACCGGGTCCAACCCCTGGGTTTTGAATCAAAATACCTTTAGGGGTGGAGTAAGTGAATTATTTCTAAGCTGTACAACGCGCGGCTTGACCGAAGTTAATAAATGTATGCAGTGAACAATGCTTAGTAAAAAAGGTAGTAAGACTGGCAATTAGTTAATTTAAAAATCACGTTTTGTGTACGGTGTATTTTTTAGTATATTAATGTTGATTAAACGAAGATAAATTGACATTATCTAGAAAGTCGAATATACATATGAATTTGACTTCTTCACACCTCTCTGAAGAGAAAAGGTGTGGCTTGGTTGTTATGTTATATATAAGTAAATATGTGTTTAGGATTTTATTATAGCATATAGCAAAATAATACAAAAAGACAAACGCGTTCGCTACCGTTAACCGTTACCGTTTCTATCTTCGCAATCGCGGAGGTAGTATTGCTATGACCAGACCAGATAATCAGTACTCAATGTGGTCAATATAACTTAATTGAAATTAACATTATAGTATTTTAAGATCAATAATATGCTTTCCAATGTTTATACTAGTGTATATATTTCTCTTTTAGTTTTAAGCTTTATTCGGACACACCATTCCCTTACACAACTCTTATGAACCTTGTACTAAGGAAAGTTACATTCCCCTATAAGCGAGCCCTCATTATTAATAATGCCCTATGTACAAGGGGTCCCAAGGTGCGTCTAATACCTCTGGCTAATATATCGTCACTTTGTCAATTTATCACATTATGATATATGGTGCTACGGGATTAGTTGTTTCACGACGTGGCTATTTGATATTGTAGTTTATGGTGTTAATGTTATGAGGAAACTTAAGTTATAGATTCATCTCCGTAGATATTTATTTATTATAAAAGGTGGTTTCTTGAAACTCGAGATCGTTTTTGATGATTATTTTACAAAGATAATATGTTAATATGTTGCAAAATTAGAAAACTTGTACATTTACAATTAAATTTCTCTTGTACCTATTATATTTTACAGTTTTACCGGTCATTAGGAACTAATGTGTACGTACGTATGTATGTATATCGTGAATAAATGTGCCCAACACATTTTTTTATATCTAACCAATCTCCAAACATTGGTTGAAAGCTTCCTTGACTTTTTCCTATAAAAACACCGAAAACAATCGTCAGCTTCTCAATAAAACGTCCACGGGGTGGGCTAACTTAATGCCTCCACGGCAAATTGAGTTTCGACTGGACACATGGATTAGGGAGTCCTTAGGGATTGGTATGAAGTGCTGACAACCCCTTGTTGGTCGTGATGTTAATATGGCGGGTGATTTGATTACTCACGAGTGACAGGTGCGATTCAATGACAGTTAGTTGACAGATGCGTGACGTGTGAATTAAAGGAAGTGTGGTTATGGTAAGATGTTATAGAGATCGCGCCACATAAATTGGCAGTAGGCAAACTTGGAACTATATTTGACGTTTCCGCCATTGCGTGTTGTTTTTATGAAAGGCAAATTTAGTATTACCAGCGTTGTGTTTTTTGCTCACTCTTTGTAATTTTTATGTTTGTTAAGGGTGATTATAATAAATTGATTTCCGGAGTTTCTTGTTAGTTCTTCTCCAAACTAGGGTCTCCGCTGATCTAACCTCGGTAAAAAATATGTAAAGACAATGCTCAGTGCCATGATTGAAATAAAAGTTTTAAGAGATTCGTGATTTATACTCATGATATAAGATATAAGGGTGTGTATAAGATTGATTGCAGCTGTGGGAAATCCTACGTCGGACAGACTAAAAAATATGTAAAGACAATGCTCAGTGCCATGTTTGAAATAGTTTTTTAATTTATACTTAGATCATAAGATAACATTCAAAGAGAGCTTGTGATAGGGCCTATTTTAAATAAACATATTTTGACTTTGATATATTAATTTGTTTTATTTGAGTTTATAGCTCTGCAACCAAAGACCAAAGACTAATGAAACCTATAATGTATCGAGCCGTATGGCACAGTGAGTGCTAGTTTTGGCGTGTTTACTGGTAACACTGAATTACGCGACTGTGGCGACGCCTCCAACTGCCAATTTATATGGCGCGATCTCTAGGTTATTATTTAGGTAGTCATTGTAATAAGACAAAGTAAGGATATACATAACCTTCTACATGATAATTAATTTAACAGATTTTATATTTACTTGATAAAAGTACTTATAATAACAAATTATTACGTTGTATATAGCCCCGTGTTAGACTTGGACGTAAATAGAATTCCTAGCATATCGTAGGAGGCGACTAAGGGACTAGGGATATATGGAATCTATAAGACAATGGTCTAGCAATCACTAATGTTTCATACTACATCACAACTCAAAAGTGACCTAGGCGACGTTTTGTCCGTCACCGAGAAAGGGACAATAATGTAAATATAATGATAAATTATGCTAATATATTTAATTTTACTTTTTTATCAGTGTTTTGTACACCAATAACATATGTACTTTTTTATAAACATATTGACTATACTCAACAATTCATAGTTTCAATGCCCTCTCAAGTCAAAAATCGTTTATTACAAAACAATAAAAATAACCATCAATCATGACTTTCCAAAACGTACTCCAATAACAAAGTCCAGTTTACATACAAAAATACATGAGAGTACTTTTGTGTATAAGACAATAGTTTCAACATTTAGGGCCAACATTGTGGAATTGTTTTTCAATATCAACAATGCTTTGTTTTGTCAACTATTGAGCTAACCGTTTTTATATTTACTACTTACTATATCTACATAGGTACAAATAATTATTCATTTATGCTCTTCGATATTTATAAAACACTCATTGCTATGCCTACTTATGACTATTGTAGTTAAGTTAAACTATATATATATATGATTTGTTTATCTATTTTTCTCCTTTACTTACGAAAATCACTGATAACATTACAACAAATTTCTTAACAATTACAATAATAAGAGACGAAGTCTTAATCAAAGAAACTAATAAACAACATCTTACTAATTAATTCATAAACAGCATATCAGTTTAACACCAATAAAATACCCGTCTTGAAATCTTGATTATAAATCTCCCTTCGAAAGGTAATGTATGGTAAAGAAGGTCGTTTGATAAAAATGACCCTAATGAGGTGTTAGCGGGTCTTAAAAGGGGCTTATCGGAGCAAGTAGCGAAGGATTTAATCGCTGATATTCAGTTATAAACATATCAATAGAACGCCGTGTATGGTTGGTAGAGAAAGGTGGTAAGATTTTAAAGTGGTGGTTTTAGATAAATATAGTTTAAGTGGTAGGTTGGACACAAGTATTCTATGTACAAAAAAAAATCCAAATCTATGGTGTACGTACTAGGTTGACAACAAATCTGCAATGTTTATGAAGATGCTAACTCAGTGACTGTAATAAATGATAAGCATAATAATTGACTTTAAGACGTTAGTGACGTTACTGAAATCTTAAGAACTTAATAAAACCTGGTAATTTATAACATGTTGATTCTTTTCTATATTGTAACAAATAAACACATATTATTGTCTGCAATTTTACTATCTAATTTGTGATCGTGCTATAAATATTTCACCTAATCTTGTAACACAATAATTTATCTTCTCGCACCAAACGTTCTATTGCCAACGATACTGACACAACCCTAAATTAAACACCGCATTACATCCAAAGAAAAGCATTGACAAAGCTTTGCAACCACAACACCTATCCTATTGAATCTCTCAAACTTCACCCTGACGTTTAGCGATTGTTAACCCTGAGAACACGCGAAGTTTTCTGCTTCAATAGGCCGAAGTCTAAACACTTTGGTTGATTATTGGGGATTATTGATGAGAAATTGTGGCGAAGAAATTGTAGTTCACAGCATGTTGTCTTGATATGAGAGACGTGATGTATGGGAATAAACGGGTGCGTCGATTTCAGAAATCATACGTTTTAATGTAAATTAATCTAGTATATGATATGAACGCTACTAGATGCTTATTTTTTATCAAGTTTGTGTGAGCACTTCTTTCCATGTTTGAACAGAATATCAGATGCATAGAATAAAAATTGCTAAATAGACTAATAAACCGGTTATTAAAATATATAAGTATTTACTTTCTCTCTTATCTTGTTCAATTTTTCCATGAATTATTTTTTTAAGAAATCTATCTCTTATATGTGTTAAATCAGAATAAAACTCTTAGTTTAGAACTATTCAATCACTACGAGCATAATATTCCGCTCTTACAAACTAGAGGTATATTTTATCCATATTTTTGCAACAATAAAAAATAGGGGCGCCCGTTCCGCGTTCGGTGAGGGTGTTACAAAATTTGACAAGTAACATTGTTGCTTTGAAGTGGTTATGTCATCACCACATTACTTAAGTGCCCACTCAAGTTATATGGGCCCTTCATATTTTTATTGAGCCTTAACAATATGTTTTCGAGTTAATGTGACACCTGGTTTACTTGTGCTAGGGTTAAGGAGACCTTTTGTGTTGCGGTTTATTAATATCCCCCGTTATTGATCTCTATTCATATGAATAAATATGTAACTTACTTGCAATATGTCTATGGTTTAACCAGGATAGACTAGATAACATATCGTAAAGGTGCTATTTCACAGTGCTACTTAACATACCTCTGATTATTATAATTATAATATATCGGTTTATATATAGGAAGATACATATGTGGGTGAAATGGAAGGGTGGTTAAGTAGGGACGGCCCAATAAGACATAATATGACAGCCAGATAGACGCCATATTGAAAAAGGGTGATGTTAGAGGTACCTATAACTGCCAAATGTGTATGAGTTCCATATTATGAGTGTCAATGAAGCGAAAGTGGTTTGTCAGCAGGATCGGGGCAAATGGGGATCCGTGGTTTCTGCCGGCCCCTGTATAGGGAATCGGGAGTGATGTGTATACTAAAATCAATAATATATCGCGTTGAATTTCACTTATAAAAATTGTAGAAAAACTAGGAAATTCAATATAAATCTATAATCACCTGTCTTCACTTATAAATTTCTACAACAAATGGAAAAGTACCGTTCGGACATTGGATAATTTAATCACTTACACGGCTTCAGTTTTAATTGATAGTAAAGCGATCATTTAATGCACAATTAACATCCATGAGTGGTAGGCATTAATGCGTTGATGTGAGTCATTTAATTAATCGCTCTACTACCCCTTGTATATTAACTAATTTGAGTCTGAGCAAAGCTTGTTTATCAAGCAAGACATAAAAGTTTAAAAGCTATTTATAAGTGAATCTTTACTGTTTTGTATGTACTTAAAAGTACGTACAACTTTTAAGATTTGACTATAATTTGTTAATCTATTATTTCATATTGTCCTAGCAATACGTATGATAAACATATAGGCGATTTACTGATAAAAGGTAACGTTAGAAATACATATAACCACTGAGTGTGTATGAAAGCGTGAAGCGGTTTGCCAGGGTCGCGAAAAGGTGATCTTTACTAATCCCTCTGTAAAGCGTGACATATGTATTAGTGTAAAATCAACAGTCAGTACATGTACATTCACGTCCGCTAATCTCTTTCTGAGTGGACAGAACCGTTTCTTTTTTAGGTTAAAAACTAACTATGTAATAAGAGCTAAAAAGTGACCTAGGAGCTTACCAATGTTTCCATCACATACAGTAAAAAGTCATATGTCGCATTTCACTAAACGCACCAAAACATGACCAACTAAGACTCCTATAAAAAAGTTACCGACCTTTGAGCCCACAATCAATCGTCCCAACCCTTAACCCTTAAGTGACACCAGAAACAAAATATTCGCACTATTACCTAAATAGCATCCTTCTACATTTCCTCCTGGGGGAATAGTCGCTCCACTGACTCTCACACTTTGACTATCAAATGATGTCTGTCCACACCCTAGAAGGGTCAAAGAAAAAGTTCTCCCTTTGAAGATAAGTTGCTTAAGAAACGTTTTTGAACGTGCGTCGCGAAGGTTTTCTTTTGTTAAAAATGGCTAAAGGTAGTGTATAGAAATTTCTAAATGGTTTTGTTAAATTTTATGCATATTACGAGCCATGAACGAAATTATCATTAATAATTTGAGCCCATGTTAAAAACTTACATTCTAAAATTTTGAATCTAAATAAACCAAAATATGTTCACGAAAGTTCAAAAACCAAAAATACACTTGATGTTCGTTATAACTGTTAAAAAAAGTTCTTAAACAGAAAGTTTCGGCAAAGTTCTTTATATTGAACTTACATGTAAGTTTCTTTGTCCGTGCCTACGTTACTTTATAATCTAATGAAACATCACTACAACAGTAAAACACACACATAAGAATTAAAAATTTATGTACGTAAACTTTCCTAAAGTTATAACCGTCTTAAAAATGTCATTAAATCCAGGAACTACTCATACTTTAATACAGGGCTCAGCCCTTTCTTAGGGAGTAGTGAATTAATACTATAAAATAATGGTTTCTGTCTGTACTGCACAGTTACAGTCTCAGTTTATAGTTAATGCATGCACTTTATGCTGCACATTTTATAGAGTACAACTAGTTCGCAAACCTATTCACACGCACCTTTTATTTCTAACCCCGCCCTCGACACGCTCAGTGCCTAACCATAGACACATGACGGAAAGATTATTTATTTGATATCGCAAATGAAACTGTCAACGTCTTATTACGCCGGGGGATTATTGTCGGTGTTATGACCATAGTCACTGGTATAAAGGGGATTAGTATAGCTAATGAAGAGAGGAAATAATATGACTTTATGGACGCAGTTTACGGTTATTGTTAATAAAGTAAAACTGGGCAAACGTGTCCAGATTATACACGGAATCAATCGGTTGTGATCGGTCGGAAAAATTGTAAATAAACGTAATGTGAGATATGATTAAACGCTACGAGTAGAAACATTGTGATTAATCAGATTATAAATAATAATTATAATTTAGTAAATAGTTTATGTTAATTAATCAGATGATGTTTGAAATATTTATATATAAAATAAGTCTAACAAATTAGCTAGCAACATTAAATAGCTATTAGTTGAAATATAAAAAATAATCATACTTAATTTATTTACATAAGTGTGAAACTTATATACAAAAAACTACGAATAACAACGACATTCTCGTAATATCATCGTCTAGTTCCTTTTAATATGTGTCTAATTAAAAGCATTCCACTTGCCTCCTGCTAATAAACAACGCATCGGCATTCTCCGCCCGAAGTGACCCCAACAAACATCACAATGACTTTCGTCACTTCTTTCTAAAAGTTCAAGGAGGTAATCAAAAGGCTCGCTGTCCCCCGAGAGGTCTATTTAGACCTTTGGACCCTCACGCCCATACTCAATCACCAACACGTACAAGCACATGCAATTCTGACTCTTAACACCTAAAAAATAAGGTCAATTGGAGTGCACAGTGCGTCGAACGAGACGAGATGAGTGTAATATGACTAGACAAAAATCCTAAAAGGCCCACTGTGCAGCGTGACGTTTTGATATCCGATCGGAATTAATAGATACAAAAAAGCGTTTAAAAAATGTAACTGCTGATACAGAAGTTGTATTGATCATCGACACGTAGATTTTGACAGTAATGAAGTTTATTAACTAACAGCTTCTGGATTTTCCTGCTTGGGCTGGGTAACGGGTAAATAGATGTATAGTGTTAAGCTTTAATGAAGAATTTTGATTGATAGTAATTTTTAAGTAATCTTTCATAAAAACATTACCTATATATATAAATTCTACAGATTTTACGATACAGTGATGGTACGACGGTGCTTAAATTCAGGACACTAGTGACACTGTGTAAATATTACTTTTTGTTAGATAATTTTTTTTTTTAATTTATACATACTTAGTTTTATTATGTTTGTTAATATTTTTTTTCATTCCTTGAAGTTATAAAGCTACACTACTATTTCTCTACTCATACATCGCTTTCTTGGAATCAATCCGCCTAATCTCGGTGCACAGTGGTGGCTCCCTCGTCTGGTCAAATGATAAATAAAAGTAACGCTGGGCCCCGTGGGACGAGCGATTTGTTCGTTCGCCAAATTGCCGCTCTTTAGGCAGGCGCTAGTAATCACGTCATATCCAATTTTCGGGCAGCACGTTAAAGGAATACCAAATAAACGATCTCCCGGGAAGCTCAGTGAATACGTAGTTTAATCTAAGTAAAGGTAGGTGGGAAACTACTTAGATATGACTAGGTACGAAGTTAATTCAGTGTAGGTGTTTATAAAATGGTTTTATGAAAAAATGGCAATTCTAATGTTTATTTGACTATAAATCAAATTAGAGACATTAATCAATCATTCAATATATGAAAAAAACAATATCAATTTCATATAATAGCTATTTTTTTATAAGTTGTATCTAAGTATGTTTCATAATATAATTTTTAATAAGTTGTATCTAATTACGCTCTTTTTTGCGTTTGTACAAGGTGATTTTAACTAATGCAGATATGATACATAACTTGCTTACAAAACCTTCATAAAAACTAGTTACTACTAACGAAAAAACTTATTTGTCCGAGTGACCGACGAAACTAATTTGATTGATATTCATTTCAGCACTGTGTTTCGTTTGCGAGTAACGCTGGCAAAATAGCAATATGATTTTTCTGCACAGTACGCATAAATAGTGGGAGCGATGACTAATGACACACGTCAGTTTAGCAAATCGTTGTCCGAAAGCGGGGCGATACTGGAAAATTGTTTCATTCATAAGCAGGACGAAATAAACGGCCCTGGCTTAGGCCGGGATAGATTTTGGACGGATAAATGCGTGTTACAGGGATTTATGGCAAAATGTGTATACGGGGGCACAGGAACCTAATCCTTCATATTCAACGATATTTTGGTAGTATGTTTTAGTTTTATTTATCACATATAGACGTTATTATCAATAATCTGTGAATGGCAATAAAAAGAACTAATCAGTCACGTTTAGGCTTATAATTTAGGATAGTTATTCATTTAAAACATGTCTTTGTTACAGCTTTAAAGATATTAATTTGAATCATATTATTAACAATATTTATTGACATACAATAAGCGAACAGACAAGAAATTCATAACCAAACAGCCAATTTCCTCACAATGCGAAGGATAGCTTAAAAACGCACAACACGGAAAATTCAGCAACTCTTTAAATTGAGTTAAAGAAAACCCTACCTCGGGGCCCCATTTCATAGAATTAGCAATACAAAAGAAGCCCGATGGGGTCGATACAATTGAAGGAGAACAAAATAATAGTTATTTGCGATAATCGATTGAAGGGTGCCTTGATTATCAAGGGCATAGGTTCCGTACTTTGGGGCTTTTGGAGGAATGGAGTTCCACTATTGGAATTAGCTATTTGTAGTGAAGCTTGTATTTGGATCCTAATGGAATATTCCTATTTATATTGCTTGGTGCATTGTGTCTGAGATGTGTTGGTTTTAAATTTTTGATGTCATAGATTAAACATTATATACATTATGGATCTGAGAACGGCTTAAGTGGATCCGTTAATGAAAAGTCATATTTCTTATCATTGTGTTGTACCAATATGGTATCTAGTAACGTATTACTGTTTTAATATTAAAACTAACATGACTATATCTCTTCTATTTAAGGTTTTGTTCATCCCAAAAGACATAAAAGTACACAAGAAAATGTATACGCTCAAAACTAAACTGTTGATTGAAATTGTAATCGTTAGGGTCTAGAATTTTCACGGAAATATATATTTTCTGTGTGGAATTTAAACTTACTTTCGTCATTCTCTAAGGTCAATGATCAATATAAATAAATTGCGAGAAATTCCAATACCCAGAAAGGGTCAAGATGTCCGTCACAAGACGAAAGGGGGAAACAATGGATCATTTTCAGAACGCTTGTCCCTTAATTCGGTAATGTCCAAACAACGTGATGGATCGACTAATAGCCCTTCAATAGACGGGACTTTATAGTTTAGCGACAATGTAAACATCGAAAGAATTGGTTAGAAATGATAAAAAATCGACGATCTGTTTTCAACCCTCTGGTTTTTTAAACTTCAATGCAAATATCTATACTTTTTTAATTTCAATCCAAAATCAGTACACATCTAACTAAATTTAAACGTCTGCAATGTATATTTCACATCCTAAGACCCTAAGAAATTGCCAGGTCTAAGAAGTGACCCCCAGAACCCTTTCTTATCCACCGAAAATCATCATAATATTTACATTCACCTGTTGTATCTTACGCAAGAGACCTCATGAACCCACAAAAAACAATCACAGGCTCCAATCTTAAACTAACAATTGCAATAAAGGCATTCAATTACGGCCCAATCATCGTAGTGGCTAACAGTTCGATGATACACACAGATAGAGGCGAAGCCGCCAGCAGCCTCCGAAAGATTGAAACTGTGAGACGAATCTCCGTGACTCAGCATCAGTAGCTGATTGGGATTCGAATGGCTGCAGGGCCGGCCTTCGTCAAATTATAAATCCATGTTTTATTACAATTATGGGGTAACGGGAATTTGAAGAATCGAAATCCCAATAGAGTAAAACACTATTACTGAAAAGGTTAAAGATGCTATGACTAAACATATGGGTGTGAATTAGAACAATTCTAAATATATCACAGGACAAATTGTAAGCAATTTAGTAATATTGTGCGCAGATTTATTTAATTAGCAATTGGTTTTGGAACACAAAATATGTTCAAGATATTCTGTGCTAACGACAAGGGTCATAATTTTACAATATTGCTATCTTCTAATAAATCAGTAGTCAGGATTGACCATGCCTACTGCAAATGGCCACTGCAAATTCACTTTTTCCTACACAATCAGCACATTACATGGCAGGGGCTGTAAAGACACTGTTAATATAGAAGAACGACACAATTACACCTTATTAAATTAGTGTTAAAGAGTGCTTGAGTGAATTTAAAGTAAAAACAGGAAATCAAATAAATAAACAATTGATTGATGCACTAGACCGGATCAGTAGTTAACAATCTCAACTGATTGCAGCCACGAATCAATGGACACTGTGAGAAAACTATTCAGGCATTTGTTGACGCAATAGAAATAATCAATTAATTAATGAAATATATTGTCCCATGAAATTTTAGGATGTAAAAAGAATGTTCACTAGCTTTGCATGTCTTAAGGAGGCAATAAGGGTTAAATCGAATCTATTGGGCGATGGGCTAGCAACTTCTTACATATGACTTCACAACCAAAATAGTCTTACTAAAAAACGAGCTAGGAAATATTATCGTGTCTCCATTCTGTTCACCACGAAAAGGATTAAAGCACATAAATGTGTATATATGTAATATGTGTATGTATGTTAATTTAATTTTATTTAAATTTGTATAAGAACTCGTCCTGTGCTACGAGTACTAGTACGGTCTTAATATTTTGAAAATGGGCAATCAATAGTAGTAGCTAACCTAGAATATTGACCAGGGTTATTGTTGGTTCATGCTATAAAATAGTTATCATTCGTCAATATGAAATACTGAGATTTAATTAATGAGTATTTGACTCCGGACACAATGTATAACGAGTACTTACAACTATTATTATTACTAATACAAAGTTTCAATTGCTTGCGAAATGTTTATCTAAATATTAAATGCAGTAACCGTAAAGTTATGGTCTTTGCTTATTAAACAGTGTATAATAGACCGCAACAATGACATCTCATAACACAAAAGGCATCTCATTTTGGACAAAAACTACATTAGCTTATGCTGTGACAACTTGGACAAATAATGGCTCAGGTTTTTTTGCCCCGTCAACTATATTCATCGAGCACTCATTTAACTAACAAACACTTTCACTTTTTTGCGAGAAAATGTTATGAAATCAAGACACGTGTCACAACATGATATCCGTTCGTTTAATATTTCAGAATTGGGTTCAAAAGTATTGTTTCGAGCTTGTGGTTCGGTTTTTTCTCCATTATAATCCGAGAGATTATTAACATGGGCAATCATGTCATCAAGTGGGACATAACCCAAAACATTATATCAGTTTAACCCAATAATTGTGGTAGCATCTCTCTTGAAAGTTCGCCCATAATATTTTTTGTGGTATTCACTGTATTGCGGTTAGCGAGTTTTTGTTCCGTCAGGTGTCTCGATTGAATTCTACTTTTATAATTCAAAGTTTAATGTACGAGGCGATGGGATGCCCCGCTTTGTTTTTTATATCTGAGGTTTTGGGATTGATTGGAAACCTTCATATCCAGTTAATTGTAAAAAAGAGATGAGCCCTTATCATTTTGTACTCAAAATTTACAATTAAATGGATGGCAAAATAAATAATATGGTTTTTAATTTATGAACAGTTTATAATTTTTTTTTATTGTTTTAAAACCTTTGAAATATTATTTCCATATCAAGGTGCAATGTTATGTTTTATAACAAATGCATCTGATATTCTCTTTTCATAGCATATCACCCGAATTCGTTAGGCTTTTTATTTTTCAATCAAAATGACTTACGGATCTTACATTTTTTCTCGGCCAAAATTTCTTTGTAACCACTTTTTGTTCTATCACACCTTGAAAATTCCTGATTAAGTGTGAAAGGGTTCTCGTTGTCCCTAGATTGAGTCAAAAGTGTTCTTTTTGTTTACGTTTTCCCTCTCACTATCAAAACTTCGTATTTTAGGCAATGTCTCTATGATTTATATCCAACAACATTTTGGTTCACGTTTGGATACATATCTCTCGTTTGTTTCAAATGTAACGTAAATCAGGTACCTATGTTCCAATTAACTTTTGACTTTGCGAAATAATAAGGAACTGGCAGAGTAGGACGTTGCAATTGCGAGGTTTCTCATTGTTTTTGATCTTGACATCCTCACTAACAATACCGGTTTCTGAGAAAACGACAAATTATGAACGTTGCTTCGCCGTTCTGTTATGAGTTGTTATGCAGCAATGTGATTACTTAAATCTCGGCTTGGCCAAGATTCTGATCTTGTTTTTTATTGTTTTGGTTCCACAGCTTTGTGTAGGAAGTTGGTTTGAACTATTTTGTTGTAGTTACTACTGTGATACTTTCATAGGTACTCGTGTTTGGAACCTATCAGTTTTTTTTTCCTTTTAAAATATCATAAGCTTATATAAATTATTATAAAGTCATGGATTTTGTAATTATCGTTTTCAAGTAAAAATAGTCACAAATAAATTAAAAATAAGTTTATTTAGAATAAATTAAAATTTCCTACCTTGAAAGAACGTCATCAATAATAGTACTAAAAACTAAACAGAGGGTCTTTAGAAAAGTATTAATTTAATTATTCACAACATTTAATATACGGAACTAAAATGTATCAGTTAAATTTAGGCTCATTACATGTCCCGATGTATGGATACTATTTGCCTTCGAATAGTTTAATTTTTACTTCGGAACTGTGATCATTTGCGGTGATATCCCAGAAGAGGAAGATGCTCTTAAGTCACTCAACTTCTCATCAACAACTCAACATCATCAAATATGTACATATATTCACACATCTACGTCCCTAACTAGATATGCAGAGAATATCGATCGCCATCTGAAATGATCCTGACAAATCTCTCTTGCTTCACTCACACCCATTAACCTTCTCATACATGCTCTTCTGTTGTTGATAAGAATGTCTTCAATTTGATCATCAAATACCATAATTAACTAACTATTAACACCACGGTCGATTTAATGGCAGTGGTAAAGACCCAAAAATCTCTTAAGAAACAAGTAAGACAATGTCATTCAGATAAGAATCGGAGACAATTTTGAAGCAGGTGCCTTTGTACTAACAGTTTATTATCTTGTTTTTATTAGAGCGACCGACCCCATTATTGTCACGAGTTTATGTAATAACCACTTAAATTATAACATAAGTATAGCCGAAAGTATACTACGGTGAGGGAAAACATCGCGTGTAAGCCTACTTTAAGGGATAGGTAAATAGTCAGTGCCTGTATACGACGATAGAGGGCGTAATTTGTCACAATGGACGCTGATTATACACAGAGCAGAGAGTGTGTTTTTGTTACCCCCTAAGGGATAATTTGCATATGTAACACACTTGGTAATAACTGACGTACTATATGTATACTTTTTTCAAGTACTTAAAATTCTTATACTAATTAATTACTAAAAAAGCTGCACTACAAGAAAAAGCTCGCATAAATCATACGCAACGTAATGTTCAAGCAAATCATTTCAGAAAATATTCAAAATCATAGTCTTTTTGGTTCTTCTTTGAAAGCTCACAAAGGAATAAAAATCTATGATAATTTTAACAAAATTTAATTGTTTATGTATGAAACAGCTAATTAATTCCTTGTTCAACTCTTACTTCCTAACCAAACAACCAGAAAGACTATAAATATCTTATAATAAAAAACTAAAGAAAAACTATATATAAAATAAAAAAAATGAAACGTGCCCAGGTTCGAGATGCGATTGGTTGGATGCTTGTTGCTGCCGACAGATATCCGGGCTTGTCTGTACGAACCAGGAATGAGTGAAGGCGGGGTTGAGGCCCGGGTTGAGCGCGTGCCCCGGGCCGGGCAGCCCCATCACCCCCGGCAAGCCGCCCGGCCGCTGGTGGTGGTGGAACCCCGAGGCCACCGCGTAGTCCATCGCCGCCACCGTTTGGTACGGCAGCATCGTCACACAACACTCGCGTCCTCAGTACTACTCAGCGTCACTCTCTAACCACTAGCATTTCGGACTCAGTCAGATGGCACTTGCAGGTGTAAGTCGTGCAGTCAGCGCGTGAAGTCACGTCTGCAGAGGCATCGTTCCAGTTGTTGTCAAACAGACACTTGGGCAGGGTCGTCTCCGGAGCGGAGGTCCGATGGAAAGTCACGCACAGCCACCCACTTAATAAATATTCTGGGCATATATCCGTTTTTACGCGGACGTGACCGAGCGCGACACGTACGGTGCGAGCTCCTCAGCGCGGAATGGAAGCGGCCCCCTCTGGCGGCGGCATACGTGCGACTGATAGGGGGCACGCGCGCCGAACGCCACTCTATCAGCGCTCGGCCGGAGAACGGGACGCCGCGCTATAAACAATCGAAACGGAGGTAGCGCGGGTGACATCGCGGCGCTAAGAGGCTCCGCGGGCCATAATAGGCGGGTACGTGAGGGGGCGTGGCCGCGCCTATTAAGTTGAATTGTCGCGCCCTGATTGGTTGAAATTGGTAGTAGTCGTGTACGTGACGCGTTCAGGAATACGTTTATAGCTTCGTTCATAGAATATAATAAGCACGGATGGGCTGGATGCGCGCCAGTTCAGATGGGCCCGTGTTTGCGGTTGCGATGGCGACGCGCCTGATGGGTTTTAATTAACACCTCGGCGACGTTAATAGGTTAATATAGGCGGTTATTGATCATGAGAGAACAGATGCGAGGCTAATGAACTGGAATGCGCCGCTCATCGATACACCTACCTGTCTGCTACTGATCCACGATTAAAGTTCATACAAATTAAAGCAATTTGTACTTTTGACATGTAGAGTCATACTCAATTGATAAATGTGGTATCAACTTCAACTATTTGCAAGAATACCTAATCTCTGCCTGTTCCCTATAATATTCATTCCCTTTATTGAGCAACATTCTTTTTAATTTTTTAATTGACAACAAGGGTGCAATATATCTTGCGACGTCAGTGAACGTCGCAAAATATATATATACTATTTACAACGTATTTGTATTTAGAATTTGAGTAAGGATGTCCTTTGTTGCCTTGATCACATAGCAAACATAAATTATTGGGCGGGCGGATCTGCCGCACCCGCCCTAAGCAACTTAAGCCGTTTGAACTTGAACTATCGATTGATTCTATTGGCTACGTCTACGTTTTGACAAATAAATCACAGATGAGCTTAATCAACTCCCTTAGTCGCCTCCTACGACATACCGGGATAAACGGCAACTAGTTAGCATTCTTTTTACGTCCCAGACTATTACAGGACATATCGTAGAAGGCGACTAATGGGACTAGGGGTAAATAGAATCTATTGGGCGATGGGCTAGCAACTTGTCCCCAATATTCCATCGCAACTCCAATATTCATGCTAAAAAGTGACCTAGGAGATATTTTCAAGGTTCTGTCCACCCCGAAAGAGATAAAAGGACGTATATGTATGTAGATAAATTTAATTAGTTTCAACCATAATGTGAATAAATTAGTATCCATCAAAAAACTAATATTTCAATGTCGTGAATGAGTAAGAGGTAGGTTATGATTTATGCATAGATATGAACTTTGATTAACAAACAATTAAAATTTAATACCTTTACACTTTTTTACACATTTACTACGCACTTCAATTTGCTTCCTTACCTAACTTGGTACCTCTTGGTAACACAGGTTATTCTCATCAATCCAGATACTGACCATTCTCAAAGATTCTTAGAATACCTACCCTACGTGACCAAACTAAAATCGATGACTAAAGTTTTTATAATTTCCAATTAAAAATCGTGATCTCATTTTTATTGCAGATTCAATTTTAGAATTTCGTACCTAAAGCTATTTATAACTTTTCACTTCTACCTATCTAATTCTTTTACTATTTTAAAATTTCTATCTATATATAATATCACCGTATATATTATATCGTGGGGAAACGGTGAGGGAAAAACATCGTGAGGAAACCTACCTGTTCCCCCAAACAGGTAATAGTTATTCTTGTTAATGGTGGCATGGCTGACCAAATGTCACATTGAGTACTGACTATCTGGTAAACACGTGGGTTCGAGGTGGCCATAGAATTACTACCTTCACAATTGCGGAGATGGACACCTGAACCTACCCCGCAAGGGTTAATGGTCGTGAACGCGTTTGTCTTTTTTTTCTATTTATAGCAACTATTTTTTAACAGCTATCTATTACTAAGAACCCGCGTTTCCGTCCAAAAGCGTCCAATTGAGAGATCAAAAGTAAAACAAAAGTCTGCGTGAACCTTGAAGAATTCCGTCGCCATAAAAAACAAAATGTGGAGCAATCAGTTACCCAGAAGATAGCCACGTACGCTACGTGACCGTGGAATGGTCGGCGCAACTATGACTGTATTGATTATAACCACTCGACGGTTATCAGGGCTTTTTGCTAGCCGTATCGAGGTTTCAAGCTAAGGAGCGGTCATTCATTGATAGGGTTTTGTTTGGAAAAAGGGCTTGATAGGGTGTTTAATTAATGAAAACGGGTATTTTGTTAAGGAGTTCGAAGTATGTGATGTTTTAAGATGAAATATGTCTGACTTCGTGTCTCTTTCTAAGGTGTATTCTTTTGTTTCAAACGAAACTAAAAAAAAATACAGTGTGATTGAATCAATGAAATTTCATTTTTCTGACAATACTCGACATTTCTGTGTAGTCTTTTTGATATTATGGGTAAAATGCGTAGTGCTTGCGTAGATAAATATACGTATGTATGACAAATATTAAAGTTGCAGTAGATACCACAATAATCTTCCGCCATAAGCACAGTTACGAACCTAACCTCAATGAACAAAACCACCCACTAACAGCCTTAAAGAGTCATCGTATGGCAACCGGATGTAGAGCATCAGCCATTATTGAACGTATCGGAAGCCACAATGGCCGCCACTTCCGGTCAACGTAACTGGACAGGCACCGGGCTTAGATTGTGGCAAAGCTTGTTAGTGTATGCGTAATGTGTGGTTACAGGAACAGGAATCTATAATGTCAGGTGGTTTAGTCACTGTTGTAGAGTTAATCTTTAATTTTCTCGTTATTTTTTATGGTTCCACAATCCTGTCTTTAAAATGTTACCAATATATGCCTCAAAAGGTGATTAAGGGCCGAGAATGTATTCTTTTAGTTCTTTTTAACACACCACCAATTGCTGCATAATCTGCCTTAAATTGTGTCTCTTGTTACACATACAAGGTTTAATCTTTTGCAGACAATTTCGGAGATACAAAATCTTCTTGGTTAACTTTAACACAGCTGTTGTGTGGGTGCCGCCCAGAATTAATATTTTATACAGTCTAGACCTTAAAATTTCAATAACCCCAAGCCTGTTACTTTCTTTACCTATTTCGTCACAACCATTCCCTTTCGTAATGGTATTTTTCCAACACTCAATTTGATAATCAACCAAAATTTTCCTATAACTTGTTTTGTTCTCCGATAAACAGCTCGTTATAACTTGTCGCAGCTTCCGTGTCACGAACATGGATTTTTCATATCGAAGCGTAAAATATTAAGGCTGATCGAGTGGATCTAATACTAACATTTGCGTATAGCTGTTCCCAAGGTGTTTTTGGCTTTGAACAGTTAAGGCCAGAGGGGTCAATTGTGCACGTGATCGCAGCTAGTGCTCGGCCATTGAAAATTCAATGCTTTGTCCATCAGCCTACTGAATCTAGATGGTCTGGCGTTCACATTAGGATCACTTTAGGATAACTTTATTTTTTTCTAAGACATATCCAATAAGCATAAGGCACCCGTGAAAATTAGTGTGATGTGCTCTCTTTTTTCAGAATTTCGTAATAAAGCGTTAAGCGAAAATTTTGACTTATAGGAAGGTCACCATCACAAAGATTTCAAATACTCTTCACCCTATCACTCACGACTTTAAAAACATTTAAGTTGTAAACCAAATTAGTGATATTACATACATATCACTTACTTTTCACTACGGAGAAGTAGGCAGATATGACTGATGGTAAATTATCTTCTCTTCATTCTCAATCATAAATCTCTACATATCTACAATTTTTAACTACCATACTACATCTACGTATACAAAAACACTCTATTCATAGTTCCTAATGTATTTGGAACCTGTCTAAGTAAGCCGTAGTGCGGAGGAGGTTCCATTGCAGGCTTTTTCGTGCCTCTACCGAGAGTCAGGTGTCCACGATCTTGACATTCGATGACATTTAGCGGATCAACGAACTGTCTTTTTTGCCTAGCCGTTGCTTTCGACGTCTTTATCTAAGAGAATGAGAGCAGCTAATTCAGGGAAAGAAATTTGGATAGTGACTTGGTTCTGGTTAGGTGCGTGAATAGAATGGCGCTACAAATTTACCTTCACGTTACTAAATTTATTATCTTTTGAATATTGTAAAATATTATATTATATATTGATCAAATGGATATGCGTGTATCTGTCTTGCCCTCTGTAAGAAAACGGGCTTGATGTGTGTGCATGTAACATAAAGTTACTTGTATTGGCTTTATTTAGAGCTTTTTTTTCGAGTATTGAACAAACAGATGGAAGGAGTTAGATAGCTCGATTTATAAATTACATTTTTAATGTTATGAAGAACAGACGTAAAAAAGTTAAATTTAAAATGTGTGCATCTGGATTGAGGGCCCATTTTTCAAATATTGGACAATCGAAATGAAACTCACAGGGCATTTAGTAAAGAATTAGTAAAAACTATAGCATCTATTCTTAAATTTCTTAAACTTGAAACAAAAAAGTTATTGTCAAAAAACTGTGGCCCTCAATCCAGATGCCAGCATTTTCTAGATCTCGGAAAGTACTAATCCTGGGATAATGCTGTTTATTCGAGGATTTAGTAAAGAATTTCTTAAATAAATTAAGAAAAACTCAAATCTCAAAAATGCGTTAAATATAGGTTTAGGGCGATTTTGCTATGGCCCTCAGTTCAGAGGTCGCTGACTTTTGGAATCATCAAAAAATGAACATTTCTATACAAAAAGACTAATGTAACTTATATTATCTTGAAGCTCCATGGCTCAATGAATTAGTAATGAAGAAATAAAGATACAAAAGCGAATAGTTTAAGAGAAAATGAAATTTGAATTTTCATCTGACGTACAAACTGAGAGCCCTAAACTTTCGACGATATTGACTAAACTAAGCCATCTACACTAGCGTACATAAGGATGACTAATTTTACTAATTTTTTACTAAATCCGTGTAATATTTACATGCCTCTAAATATCACACTTTAAGAGGAAAATGATTTTGATTATTTATATAGGAGAAAATTCTGTAGGGTGACTATGTTATGTGTAAATATAAAAAAGTATTCGACGTCCCGAACCAAATACAAAGATACATATGAACCAAAGTAGCTAGGATTGGAGATTAAATTGCCTACGCAAAGTCATCAAACACTTATCTATAGTGGAGATAGTGATCAGTCCGTTTGAAAGTAGAATCAGTGTGACAATCGTCTATTTATTCATGTATTCTTTGAAAGTCAATGTGAAAACTTCAAATATTGTGTTCTGTAATGTGTCAATTACAACCCTAATATTTATGTATGCTAAAAATTGACCTATGAAATATTATCGTGTCTTTGAGGGTATGTACGAGGTATATGACGAATATGTTACGGCTTTATTTGTTGCGTAAAAATAAATAGAAATATTATTAATGAAATATAAACATAGATTATTAGCACTTTATTGACAATAACCACATTCAAAGATATTAGCTACAATACAACACACTATCTGTAACGCCGCATAAACCGGAATCACAAAATAAATTAATAGTGAACTATATAAAAGTATAAAGACACTTTCGTGACTTTAATCTTTGCAGGGTTTTCAGGTTCGAGTAATCATCTTTACAATTGCGGAGCACAAGTTATCCAATCACAATACAACACAAACAATCAAATAGAAAATTTAATTTCCATAATAGTACATGTTCCAGGCTTTGAAATTCGTACTCATTGATACAGAATCAATCCATCAATGAATGAGCTACGTCGAATTTACAGAAAGGTTGAAATATAAAATACCATATTAAAAAATAAAATTTCTTGTAACTAGTCTGAAGTAATAAAAACAATAATTATTTACAAATTCTATGGCCTGATATTCACACAATATCACACAATGAATAAATGAAAAAGAAAGATATTCACACAATGCAGTGTCAATTTCTAAATGGTTAAAACAATAGGTTAAATAAATTATTGAGAATATTGTAAGCATTTGTTTAGAGCAATATAACGACAATGAACAAAAACAAAACACCCTATACAAAAAGAAAATTGCTGAGAACTTAAAATTCTGTGTAAACGATTCTCAATTGATATAGATCTATATGAACTAAAAAAGATTACCCCTGTCACGGCTGTTATTAATTTATTAATCGCCAATAATCGCCAGTTATTTATTGTACCATTGAATTTTTCGTACACCATATGGAACATTAGTGACAGATTGCTAGCCCACCGCCCAATAAATTAATAATAATAATATTTAAGACAATATTACACCAATTGAACTAGCTCCTTGGTAAGTTCATTTAAGACTTGTGTTAAGGGTACTAGTGAACGTGGATTTAAGAAATATATAATATACATATTATATATAGATAAATACATATATAGCATATATAATCAACAACCAGACTGGAAAGCAGAAGAAAAGCGTAGTTCTCAACTCTGCCTCCACCGGGAATCGAACCCGGGACCTCACGATTGGCGTTCAGGTGGTTAACCAATCGCGCCACAGAGGTCGTCAAATAACTTGCATTTATACCCAGCCCCTCAGTCAACATGCCAGGGATATCGGCTGCAGTCTAGCATTCTTTTTTCGTCCCTGCTAGAATGGGATATTTAGGCGCAATAAACCCCCAATTATCCATCTGTGCTACAATATACTACAAGAACACGTCAAATACTTGCATATACATATTTTATTTACACATAACATAGTCACCCTACAGAATTTTCTCCTATATAAATAATCAAAATCATTTTCCTCTTAAAGTGTGATATTTAGAGGCATGTAAATATTGCACGGATTTAGTAAAAAATTAGTAAAATTAGTCATCCTTATGTACGCTAGTGTAGATGGCTTAGTTTAGTCAATATCGTCGAAAGTTTAGGGCTCTCAGTTTGTACGTCAGATGAAAATTCAAATTTCATTTTCTCTTAAACTATTCGCTTTTGTATCGTTATTTCTTCATTACTAATTCATTGAGCCATGGAGCTTCAAGATAATATAAGTTACATTAGTCTTTTTGTATAGAAATGTTCATTTTTTGATGATTCCAAAAGTCAGCGATCTCTGAACTGAGGGCCAAAGCAAAATCGCCCTAAACCTATATTTAACGCATTTTTGAGATTTGAGATTTTCTTAATTTATTTAAGAAATTCTTTACTAAATCCTCGAATAAACAGCATTATCCCAGTTTTGTTTCAAGTTTAAGAAATTTAAGAATAGATGCTATAGTTTTTACTAATTCTTTACTAAATGCCCTGTGAGTTTCATTTCGATTGTCCAATATTTGAAAAATGGGCCCTCAATCCAGATGCACACATTTAAAATTGATCATGACATTTTATTTTTCATCTACCACTCGCCATTTTTCTTTAGCCATCGTTGTTTCTTACGTTAAACTTCTTTTTTAAATTCCTTATCTACTTCTTTATAAACATATGAGTAAACATGATACCATTTCAACTACAAGTCAGCCTAAATGAAAGGACAGTTGAGTTCGTAGCAGTAGTCTTGTGGCCAGTCCTCTGCCTGAATACAAAGCAGTATCGATCTCTCTTCTGCCCCACATTCAAGGTGCTTTATTTGTGCGAACATTGCACCCAAAGGTGATGTAAGGAACGATTGAAATACACTACATAAATAGATATATAAACGTGTCATTATATGTCTGGATTTCGGGGATATTGATATATCCACGGGCACTTATACTTGTTACTTGTTTATATGGTTTTTTAATTCGACGTAGCTGAGTTGTTTGGGGCTTGACTCTGAACCAGTAGATACAGGGTTCAAATCCCGCTACAGCAACCAATGTAAATGAAGTTTAATGAAGTTCTATGTACATTTTCGAAATAAAAATACGTTTTTACTAAATACGTTCCGAAATACATTGAATATTATGGTGTGGGAAAATATCGTGATGCAACCTACCTGTTTCCCGGACAGGTATTAGTCAGTGCTTGTAAATGGCGACATGGCTTACAAGTAGTCCTGGCTCACATTGGGTACTAACTATCTGGTCAACAGCTGGGTTCAAGGTGGCCATAGAATTACTACCTTCGCAATGTAGAGATAGAAACCTGAACCTCTGACTACCCCGGAAGGGTTGTCCCGGACTCTTTTGACATACGACAAATGGCATACACTACACGACATGCCCAGAGTCAGCGCTATAATACACAAAAACTAATAGCCGAACCTGAACATGTTTCTGTATCGCCAAGAGATAGATCATCCCACTAAAAATGAACACCGGAATTCCTAAGTTGCAAACATAGACCTAGCATGTTAGATTAACAACACTATATCTCAAGGCATTGTATAGAATAGGTATAAAAACGTATAAAGTAAAATTGAAACCCATCAACCAAGACAATCATGCTACATATAACCAAACCACTCTCCAACGTTCTGTCATCCACAAAAGGGGATGCAATATGCGCTTGTATGTACGTACAATCGTACATGTACATAAGTATCCGAAACCCACCCCTAACTTCCTTCGCTTCATACTTGTATGCCACATTAATCCGGACAATTAAAATTAGAATATCTTAATTCGTAATCAGCCTTATCCGGGGGCCATCGTGACATGTCACTGCCCTAATTTGGGATACAACGAGATAAGCCCAGGGAACGTGGCTCAAGCGAATTCACTTTGTTTCGGAACTTTTATTAATTAACTAGACCGTGAATACTACCTACTACTAATAGACTAGCTATATACTAGTGGTTGTAAGCGGTTTTTGTAAGTTACAGTGTATGAGCTTATAGTTTTAAGAGATTTGCGATTTATACTCGTCACTTTATAGATAGATAAACAAAGTCACTTTCTTTGTCCCCATGTCCCTTTGTATGCTTAAATCTTTGAAACTACGCAACGGATTTTGATGCGGTTTTAGTTTAGCGGTTTTAGTTTAGTTACTAGTAGTTTAGTTAATAGATAGAGTGATTCAAGAGGAAAGTTTCTATGTATAATAACATCCATTAAATAGTGGAGTAGGCTATATATTTTATACCCGTGCGAAGCCGGAGCGGTCGCTAGTAATTAATAACAGTCAGTCTGCCCGTGACCATGGCTGCTGCAACGTAGCCGAAACGTCAGGTTAATAAAGGTAACTTTATTATAAAAAAACTTACGTGATAAGATATTTATTATATATGAGCTTATACTTCTTGAGTAGTCTGGAATTTGAATTGTGTGAAGTATAATTCTACTAAGTATGTCGCTAAAGGGCAGGTTATATGATAGTTTAGTTGTATTACTGATGGGTCTTATAGTAAATAGTTATAATATGCGTTAGATAGTAAGTTGACAATAAATAGTATAATACAGTGATGGTTATGATAGCAACTTGAAAAAAGGTATGAATTGATAGGTCGAGAAAATTTAGTCAGTCATTTAAATGAAGTACTAAAGATGCATGACAATATAAATAACTTATAAACTATCAGTTAAGTTATGAAGGTTGTTGAATTATATTAAAATCTACAATTTAGTATATAAAAATAGTACTAAATATGACATAACAGTCGATATAACGGTAAAAAATAGTATAGGTACAATGTATAACATACAAAACTAGTGGATCAATATATTCATATCTCAAATTATTTTATTAGGGCGTAGTAGACCATTATTTAAATAAGCTCACTCACGAGTAACATACAAGAGTCATTAAGTTAACAATAAAGATTAGTGTTAAGGCGAAGGGTTGGATAACCCTTTCGAGGTATGGGGCTGTTTTATTAATATAATTTATGGTTTTAACTCACAGCGTTTAGATGAGAAGTTATGATTCTCTTTTTAATTCAGAGAGGGCGGGCGTGATGCAGGTTTGATTGTGTCATGACGAGATTGAGTTTGTTAGAATGATTTATTTATTTTGCATGAGTTTATATTTATATTATTACTTTATTATTATACTAATAGCAAATAGGTATGGGTTCAATACAAAACATGAAGTTTTGTCTACAATAGTTGTGCACTAAGGTATAATATGTAGCCTTCCTTAGTAAATATTCTTTTCTATTAGATACATACTCAATTGAATTGTATCATCATATTCAATTAATTAAATTTTGACTTATTAATTTCTAGTTCTTTATTTAAATAGGTTATTACATAAAAACATTTAGAGAATCCAATAATAATAAAAGCGTTTATTTACAGCCACAAAACATACACAATACTTTTACATTTAGACTCTTTTCTTACTCCTGTGTAGTCCTTAAAGGGAGTTATCCTATCTATCCATTCCATATTACCTCATTCGTTGTCACTCTTATTATTTCCTCGGCCTCAGTCGTATCATATATCACCGAAACAAGTAGGAAGCGAAATTTCTAAGAAAGTTACGCCGGATATTAGACGCGTTAGCTCCTTACTCATTCAGAGCACGCTTTCTGCTACCCTCGCCATCAATTTGGTACAAAACACATAGATATGTACGTAGAATGTGTATGGTAAGAGCGGATTGTGTAAGGTAAATCTGTGTGTTATATAGGAATAAATATATTTTGGGAATAAAACGGGAACAATATTTAGAAATACATGTAAACATACATTTTACTTGTTTTGCTTATTTAGCTAGCCTAGGTGATAGTTATGTATTTCGCATTTACGTAATAATTACCAAAGAAAAGGACGTAATATGGTACCGAAGAAATCTATCGTTATATACATATTGATAGCATTATAAATAGTTAAAATTCTCAAAGAAAATCAAAGTTTAACCAGGGAAAATGCCGAATATAAATACTTATATAACCTATTTAAGTATCAATATAAAACATAAACGTTAGTACAGTAAAAGAAACAGACATTTATTCTCTAATACGGTGGGAAGGTAGGTACTTGTACGCAATTGAAAAATTGCTTCAGCGTTATTAGGTTTGCGAAGAAAAATCGAATTCACCCCTATTAAGAAAGGTGCTTCGCAAAAAATATTAGAGCGGGTTCTGTAGTGTAAAATAATGAAACTAGGATTACATATTTCGACTTTAAACGGTAATAAAGTAATGAAAATAAGAATATTGTAGGCCGTAGAAATTAGTAATATACTATTCGCACTAATATAATCTACAACTGTACTGTACATCAAGTGATTAAAAATTTGTACTTAAGATAAAATAATGAAAATTTAATCTTTTAAGAACCACAACAGCCAACACATATATGTGTTGGAAATATGGTTATTCATCAACATACATTATATTTATATTGAAAGAATAAGTTACATTTAAAGACTTGAAATGAATAAATCAATGCATGATGGATGCAAAACACGATGGATTAAATGTATAAAACAGTAAGTTTCTAAACAATACAAAAAAATAATATACGAGTATAAACGATACTAAACATTGATATTATTACAAGTATCGCCCATTTGCACTTATCGAACCCTAAAATAAAAGAAAATAGTCGAGCAAGACGCGTCGAATCGTGAAAAATGCTAAAGCACTTTTTAACGTTTTACATAATTGAACTAAGTAGGTGTGGGGTGGCTGACATTACTTGAATTTGTACCTATAAATGTTAACTTTGTTACAGAAATGTACGATTAAAATTTAAAGTGAATTTGTTATACTTAAGATGTAGATAGAACTTAGAGTAGTCGTACAATTTTATGACATTATTTTGTTTTAAATTTCTATCAGAAAGTCCGTATATTCGTATATTATGAACTGTAATAGAGTGAATCTTGAGCTTTATGACAAAGTAATGCAATAGTGGTCTTTAACAATTCAATACAGCAGTATATTACAGTTTGCCATCTTTATTTGTATTCAGCGACGACATCGTGTACCTATGTATTATTAAGTGTAATCCATGTGTTATTAATTAAAAAATTGCCGACATGTAGTCAACTACTTATTGATTGATAAAACAATGCATTCTAAACTCTATACAGCAACATTCAATGTATTTCTCTTTATTACCTACATTAAGAGAAGATCCTTTCATATCTATTACAATCACTGATCATATTGTTTCTCATTTTCTCAAAATTTTCCGCCATTTAAAAACAGTATTACAAAACAAGGGTGTAAGTCCCCGAGTGGAATTAACAAGCTCATTATTGTGGGTGACTTAAGAAACTTCACGCTTCAATTGCCGCTTGTGGGTGACACGACTTTCGCATTACGGTGGCGACTTTTTTTAGTATAAAAATCCACCCCACGAATATGAAATTGCTATCGACTTATGGTTATGACAATTCGGGTTTATTGTTGCCGATGACAGCTTGAAGGTTTCAGAGTTAAGCGGTTTGATAGTGGTTTAGTTTTATTGGGGTTTTTATGTTTTAAATTTCATATCGGTGTATTTACATTACTAGTGTTTACATACATAGATGGTTTGTAGTTTGCTTTAACACTGAACATCTAAGTATAATAATCTAAGATAGCTAATTCAACTTTACTTTATAGATTGAATTTTTTACGTAGCTTCTCTCCGAAAGGATGCAAAGGAACTTAAAGCATTACACATGATATATCATTACATATTTTCAAGTTTATCGTAATAAACCAAGCATGTTTTCCAACCTTTTCACCTAAAATTAAAACTTGACACTTGAGGTAAAATGTTGTCCACTTTTACTAGACTTGTGAAAGAACCTAAAAACTTAGATTAGTTTACAATAATACTAGATACTAATATAGAAATCAGTCGTCCCTGGTGCATCAACAAAGTCAGCAGCTCAGTGAAAGTTGAAAATACAAATAATTATTTTCGGCTGAATATTTAGTCAGTTGTGATGCCAAATTAGCTAAATATGTTTGCTTTGGGATTACATTTGGATCCTCAACTGGAACGAACCGAAGAACAAGGAAGAGAAGAATTGGAGCTTCGATTTCGTTCTTCTTCGGTTGTAGCGGCTGGCGGCGTTGCTGTAACCATGGCGATGGAATAACAAGAAGTTCAAACGCCGTGGCATCAGTGTTTGTACTTCAGCCGACATAACCTTAGTGGTGAATGGCTTAATAAAGAATTAAAAAATATATATATATAGAAATCACCCCCATCACTATCCCTCCTCAATTCAATCGCACCGGAATCGAGAGATAGCACGCACGAGCAACTACTTTTATTATTTCCCATCACTAACTGTCACTTTTGGAAATCGAATCATTGATGCTCACATGTCAAGGGTCATGGCACAGATATAGGAATACTAGTACAGATACCCCATCCTATATAAAATATTTCGTCCGTTTTAAGTAGGCAGAACTAATAGGCACGTGAAGTACTGTTATTAAAACACGAGATGGCAGTACCAATTGCTTACATTATTTACGTCTTATCATGTATATCTGTGTTGTTTCTATATTATCTGTCTGCAATATTTTTTTATATCTTTAGGTCACGCAACATGAGTTTTAAGTTGGCAACCTATCATATTTCTTATAACTATGTATATTTAGCTCAATCACAACAATTTAAGATAAAAGAATATGTATCAAACTTTAATTACATAGTAATAGCTTACTATGACTGGGATTTGATCCTCACGACTCACAACGAGAATCAAGCTATTATTAACTTAGCTACCCCGACTATAGTAAGTATTTACCAGTGTTCTAAGCTGTATAAAAAACAAAAAACAGTAGTCTATGCCAGACTGAACATAACGTTATCGATATTAATATCAAGAATAGTTCGCGCTATTGCCTATCTTTCATTGAATATCACGTCTTGAATCTTAATACATTGTCACCTAGAAAGAACATGACATTCAAAACGTCGTAACTCATGAAGGTATATACAATGTATATTAAAACTTAACATAATCGTCTTAAAGTCTTTATTAGAAAAGCTGTATAATAGTGAATAGTGCAAATAAAATTTCACCTAATCTTTATAGCGTTAAATGCTAAAATTAAAAAACATTATTTAGTTGTCTTTCTTTAAAGTTTGAATAAAACATGGAGTTTCTGTTAATACCAAGTTACTTGCAAAATAGGTATTGTTATAAAAGAGGAATCTAATAGTAAAGTATGGTTGATGCCTTAAAGTCTCTTTAGGTGTAGACAGAGGCTTGTGTGACTAATGTGGTTCTGTAGTGATCATTAAAAAAAACCCCCTTTATAGGTATTTAGACAAACGCCAAGTTAATCAGTATAACTACTTTGTTTTAATAGTATAATTTTTACTAGTGTGTTTTTGTCTTGCTCTTTTTATCTTGTCTTTATATTATGATGACGTTCTTTAATGATATCCAATGATGTGAAAACTCTCTGTGCTTCTCTCTACTCCAAAAAAAAAGATCATAGATTATTGTAAAATAAAACTATTTATTAAGTAAACATTGCTTATATTACTATCAACTTCTAAAATATCTACTTATGTTTTTTTCTACCTTCTATCCCACATTGACACTTTTACCACATTTTATACTAAAACTCTATACCTTTTATTAGCATTTTCATTAAAAAGAGAGAGATTTCGTGACAGCCTTCAAAGAATTGCCAAACGACACCCAAGGGCCTTATATAAAGGACGTAAGTCAAAATTTCACAAGATTTATACTTGAATAAATTATTTAACAACCCCGGTTGTAAGGGGTTAATTTTAAATATCTAACTCTATGTAAAAAATACTTGTTCTAAGCAAATCTGGGAACAAACTAGCCTTTTTTTCCCTGTGTATTTAAAGTAAAAAATGTAATTAATGGTTATTGAATTATTTAATGACTTAGTACAGGCTATAGTCATCAATTATACATATATAGTCACACCCTGTAATCCCTTTCGGGGTGGACAGAACCTTGGAGACGATAACATATCTAAGATCAATTTTCAGCACAGATATTGGGATTACTATATCATAATGGAACATTGGTGACCGGTTACTAGCCATCGCCTAATAGATCTAACCCTAATAATCTACCCCTAGTCCATTACGACATTCCAGGAAGAACAGAAGCTAGTTAGCATTCTTTTTACGTCCCAGAACTCAAACAACGAAACTCCTTCCACTTAAACAGGCAATTATCTGCGCACTCCCTAAGCTTCGCGACAATCTCCAAAACGAATTTTTCATCGCACCTCATAATCTGGTGCCTCGGGCGCCATTTTTCTTAAGCGCCATCTATGAACGAGGGCGCGTGGTTCCCATAAATAAACAGGCAGAGATAAAAATTACATTATCGCACTTATTTTAATTTCTGAACGCATTAATCATGGCAACGCCGAGAATTGGGACCTAAGGGTTGGGAGCTATGGAGAATGTTTGACTTAAGGAAATAGAAAAGATACCTTTATTAAACCGACGTTTCGGCTACGTTGCAGCAGTCATGGTCACGGGCAGACTAGTAGTAACTTTATTCTATAAACACTTACGCGATAAGTCCTGTAAGTTATAATCAATATTATTGTATTGTATGAATCATAAGTATAAATTGCGAATCTCGTTTAAGGTTGAAGCCTACCTGTGTGTATTTAACTATTATAAGGATGGATAGATTTTGGATTGAAAACTAAAATGACCAAAATTTATGTGAATAAAAGCGGATAAATAAAAAGATCGTGATTTGAAAAAAAAGCTCCTTAAATGTCGAAGAATTAGCAAGTAATAACATAATATTATCAGTGCTATGTACAATAAGGAACATATCTTTTATCAATGTCGATTATCCACTTCTTCTGTTTTTAAAAGCCTTTTTTATCATTAGTCTAAGAAACTAATGACTAAATAATAAATGAGTGCTGCTTTATGATGATACGGTTTTTACATTCACAATTATATTACACTATGCAATATGCAATTATATTGTTCTAAATTCAACATAAAACAAAAGACAACATCATTCGAAAGCTCCAGATTATAACCAATCAAAACGATTTAGGGAAAAAAAAAACAAAAAACGCGCAATAAAAATATCATCCACCGTTTCCCACTAATCCAAATCTCAGGTAGCCACCACACCTGAGCCACGATGACTATCACCGTATACACTACGGGTTTATTTACGACCCCATAAAACCGCTGACAACAATAGCCGAAATGGACCGTTGACATTATAGCGCCTACTCCACGAATTTTGACTAACTAGAATTTTATATTATTTTATGGCTAGATAAGGCTACTGTTGAAAGATGCTTCTGATTGTGTCAAGTGGCTGTTTGATTGACTCGATTGACGGACAAAGCGGTGACTTTTGTGATTGAGTTTTTTGTTAGGTTTGGAGCTTTAGGAATGTAGCTACATAAGCTTCTAAATATTTTTATTGACTGTATACAAGAATAGAAAGAGGCTGTACAATTGGTAGCAAATTTAGCTTGCTAATTGTACCTTAAGCAAAAATGTTTTATCCTTTTAAAGTTATACTTAGCCAACTTATAACTATTATTGCGTTAAATCTCAAAGCAAAGTTACTAAGACTATGGGACGTCCCAAAAAGCCGTCGCCATAAAAATGATTCCTGCTGTGACTTAAACACATAACCAAATAAGTTGCTACTGTAAATTGCTTCTAAAATATTTTATTGATTGGTTACCATGGGAACGGTAGCTTGAGAAGTTTAATGAGGCATTTTGAATAGTGTTTTGTATAATATGTGAAGTATTCTATTCCTTATATTTGCTAATATTATAGACGTAGGTACTGATTACTCTTTTGATCTCTCTGAGCTTGAACAGTATTATGTATTATACGTGAAATATTATACATATTTGCCATTTTTATCCATGTAATTAATTATAACTCTCTACAGCTACAATATATTTAGTGAACTACACCAAAGCTTCCAAAAACTGTGTATCTCAAACCACAATCTAATCTCTAGAACATAACACCTACACTCGGCTTCATTCAGAAAAAAATTGTGTAGGACGCGCGGCCATCGTGGAGGTAATTTAAAAAATCTTTTATCACATCTCCAAAGACAAAGTAAGAATATAATAACCGACCTTATTTGTGTATGTATTGTAGACACGTGCGTGAAGGGTTGGAAATTCTCGAAACTTTGAAATGAGGCTAGGAATATGGATGGTGTTGGGATGAACAATGACGCTATTACCTACTGGAGAAATGTGTCTTAAAATCTTGATATTTTCTACTCTAATTAAGAAGTAAAATCTTAATAGGAATATGCCGATAAAGCAACAAGTATGATATTATTAATTAGTATTTTCAAATATAAATGGAGTCTAAATGTAAATATATAAGAGAAAATCGGTATCTTAAAACCGAAATCCAGTTACAAATTCACCCGCTCCACAAAGATAAAACAGAACTTATGTATGTATTTAAAAACCAACACTTTTTTCTCTAACACCATTAAAAAACCAAAAATATCACCACCAACTAAATCTGCATATCTCACCTCGCTACTTAGAACCGCATTGAAAGTGGATACTTTAAGGGCCCTTTTTCTTTGAAGTGAAAATGAAAAGTTGAAGTTCAAAATTGAATATTAATAGCAAAATTATCCCTCTGCGGAGATATCTTGTTTTTATCGCTTTATTAGAAGCAACTTCTCCTTAATGTTGTTATAAACAAATCGTTGAGTTTTATTTGTTCCCAGAACGAGGCGCGTCAAAAAACGGTAGCGGGGCGCGTTTTCTAACTTAACATTGTTTTTTGGATTGTTTATGGTATGATGTGTGTTATAGTTTTGACAACAAGAAATGTCAAAGGTTCTTATCTGTAATATTTGAGTTTAGTTTCCTAGTATATGTGAGAGTTTAATGGGTAAGGGTAAAAGTGTATTTAAATTGAATGAATATGCTTATACTTATTAACAGTAAATAGATTTAAGGGTAATAGTCAATCGTTTCAAATGAATGTAAATTTTTATACAATTTCATAGAAGTGCAAAAGTGTTTGGGAAAAATAATGAGATATTTTAGCAAGTAAATTGGAAAGACTACAGCCACAATACCAAATACCACCTTAAAAAAGATCACACTTTACGTGAAATAAAAACTTTTAACAGCTTATCTACTTAACAGCATATAAATTAAAATCTTCCTTTTAACCCTTCATAAATCTTCCAAAGGTATTAAAACTTTTAGAACAAAGGTACTAATGTCAAAATATTGCGTCATTTTCTATACAACTGTGAAATATACCCCATAAACCAAACGGTAAAATAGCAATAAAATATTGATTTATTTCTAACTGCCTAATGTTCCAAAAACTCTACCGATTAAGTCATATTTTACGCTGCTTTGTTTCGATATTAATCTAGGGTGTAATGTTACTTGGGTTTTGTGTGAAATGACGTTTTTTGCTACACCACCGCGACATTAAAATGATGTGAAATCTTTTCATCTGTCAGCCTGAGAAATTAATGTCATTTTGGGAGATATGGTACAAATTTATTATTTCAGACCAAGATTTACGTTTAGGTTTTCAAGGTATAGAATGAACTATATGCTAAATATTAAAAAGTACTGAAACTTTTAATTCCAATGTCTTTAGAGGTGTAATTTACTCACGTTTATATTCTAAAGGTTCGATGTAACAAAATGTCTCAAAGTCTCATTTAGCTACAAGCAATATAAAAATATGAATGACGGTGGCTACTAACAGTTTAGAAATGGTAATGATAAACATATAGCCAAAATTTGCTTAGTAAATTCCTAGTATTTAAGTCATATTGATTAGGAAAAAGGCTGTAGATCAATTCTATCTAAGTATCTATTTTCTAACTCTAAGCGTTTAAAAATCTTCCTTTATTATATAAAGCAGGTAAATAAAGATACAATATGCTACATATAGTGTGGAACCTTTCCTTTATTGAAGGCACAAATTGTCTCGAGGCAGCGTTAGATAAACGTGTGGCGTAAACATTATTAAGGGACCTTCGGAAAGGCCCCGAATGATAAATGGCTGCAACCAAATTAAGTCCAACGGTGAAAAATGGAGTCCGAGGCTGCAAGGGCCCAGGGATTGTGAGCGATTTTCTTTTGGAACTAATTTACATATTACGTATGTAAGTAATATACTATGTGTGTATGTTATATACATATGTAATATGGTTGAACGTATGTGTGTGTATATATGTGATCTGATCTGTTTTGTGTTAGTCTGGGACGAAAAAATAATGTTAACTAGTTGCCGTTCTTCCTGGCATGTCGTAGAGGGCATGTAAGGGGCTAAAGGCATTTGGAATCTATCTGTTCTATTGATGGGATAGCATCCATTGTTTTATTTAACCATACAACCCCAATATTCATGCTAATAAGTGAACGAGGACATGTTTTCGTGTCTTTAAGGTTTTGTCCATCCCGAAAAGAATTTAAGGACATGAATGTATATATGGAATATAGGCGATCGTATGTATTTTATGCCCCTGTTATGTTACTATTGTCGTTGTACCCTGTTATATACTAATATTGAGCATTGATATACAAGCTCGGCCCTATCATAGTATTTTTATACGGTGATGACACAATTGCTAAATAATTTGACCTAAAATGACCTAAAAGTTACTAAAGAGAATTTATATTCAAGTAATATTGACTTTTTATATATCTTTGTACAGTATACAAGTATTCAACTAATGACGCTTACTCACAAAACAACCCACCCCTGGAACATTAGGCGTGAATATAAAAATTGCTCGTCAATGGGGCGACGACAAATGCCGATTAACCATAATTACGGCTCATTGGATCTCTGCCCACCCTTATTACCATAGAAAATTCCATGTTTTCCCTCACTAGTGCACAAAAAGTATTTCTAACAGAAACTGTATGGAGAAACTTTATGTATGTTTTATACAGGAAGGATGCGACTAAGGGACTAGAGGTATATTGAATCTACTGAGCGATGGGCTAGGAATCTGTCACCAATGTTTTATTTTATGTTTTATTTTCGATTTGTCTTTATTGATATCTGATGAAAATTGGTTAAATCTATTCCAAATGTAAACCTCTACCAAAATTCTTAATAATCTCACTTTAAAGTTATATGTAAGTATATTTAAGTTTATTATTAAGTTATATATTTTAATATTTATATTTGTGGCTCTCTATATTTTATAATTTCTAACTATTTAATTACATGTCAGTATTAACAGACAAAAAATTCTGTAATGTAGATACTAGATCTTACTTAATATATTTATCTATATACTACAGTATACAAAATTGTCAAACACACTGTCATATTAGACCTTTACAAAAGACAAAGAGACTTTATTTGTGACTATAAGGTGTACAATTATTGCAATAATTAGTATCAGCATGGGCTGCCTCTCCTGGCGTACAATATTGTATTTTGATTAAAACCAAAATAACTTAAATTTTCACTTAACAAAGTATTACATTAACTATTTATTTCTAATCACAATGTTATTAAACTCCTACATTCTTATTATTATATAACCTATAACATTTACTTAATCTAATTAACATTTTTATAAATTTGTTTCTTTTCTGTACCTAATATTATATTTATATTACATATCAATACTAAAACTTTCACTGAACCATCATTACTTCTTCTAAACATTGGCATACACTACTCCATATCATCCCCTATTCCCTTCCCCATTTCAGTGTTCATTTAAAAGGGCTTGTCTCTGATCCTTGGGCCAACCCTCACGCCGGTCACCCGAAGCGGGTAGGCAGACATCATAATAACCTGTCAATGGTCAAATGGTATCGTAATTGGTGTAGTGTTAATCTGGGACGACGTGGTGATACAGTTATATGCTTATCGGATAACATATATGTATATACATTCACGTTCCTTCATCCTTTGCGGGGTTGACAGAATCTCGGAAAAATCAATAGCAAACGTATTGGTGTTGTGATATGGAACAGTGGTGACAGATTGCTAGCCCATCGACCAATTGATTGACGGATAACAGAACAATGAATGATTGAAGAATTAGATTTAAAAAATATAACATTGAACAGTCAGATAGACGCCATATTGAAAAACGAAGTCATTCGAAGTACGAACATATAACCACCGAGTGTGTATGAGAAAGTTTACTGAGTTTGAGTAAAGCAAGCGAGATTCGTCAGGATCGTTCCAGGTAGCAATCTATCCTCTTTTACCTATTCTATTGGGTATAAATGGGCATGAATGAATTGATATATACACATATATGTATGAAACATCCTCTCATATACTTAGTATTTACACATTGTTATCATGTTGCCATGGCAACCTGAAACTTTAGACATATGAGTCACCCTACCTATTCCATTAGTAATACCTAAACTCATATGCCAAATTGTGAGTCAGCCCATGTACCGATTGCTTACGAAGTGGCCTATATCGCCCATCAGTCATCGTCCAGCGTTGCAGGAAACGGTCGACAGTTCGATGCCTGCTCGGAATACTTATTTGCCTTTGGTGGAATGTGGCGTTGAAGTGTGGAGTATATGAAGTGTGGAGTTAAATTCTTTTCGAGTATTCAGAAATATGATCATTGAAGTAGAGAGTATGTTATTTGTTTACCTACAATGTCGTGTAAATAGTCTTATTGAACAGTAATACATTTCCTGAATAGTCAGCAATAAACTTGAGATCTTGATCAGCAGAATCTTACATACTAACTATTCGTATGAATAGATAGTTGTTATTTCTCTTCTCATGTTTACCGTAGCAAATAAACATATGTATGTTGTGATAGAGTACTTGTCGATTATTTCATATACAGATGCATTATATCTAAATGATCGCATAGAATATTAAAAGATGTATTTAAAAGGAAATTATCAGATAGAAAAACGGGTGAACAGAACCTCCACGATTTTGTATCTCCAAAGTCACTTTTTAGCATGAGTATTTGGATTATGATGTTATATAAAACATTGGTGACAGCTTGCTAGCCCATCGCCCACAAATTTCATTGAACCGGGAAGAACGGCAGCTAGTTTGCATTCTTTTGCGTCCCAGGAAAAATAAACACCTCAGCCCATTATTTGTAAGCCACAGCGATTCCCAGAGGTGGCATATTGTAATTTACATATCTTGTAATCTTCAAAGACAACAAACGGATTTCCAAATGAAATATGTAAATTTTTTCGCTGCGAGAAAAAGAAAATCCCAATTCGGAACCCCCTTAGCGACTTAAAGAGGTAAGCAGTAACGTGGTGTAAGCAGGTTTGATTTGGGGTTGGATTCTGTATGGTATATTTTAAGCTGCACTTATGTTTCATTAACTGTTTTTTTTGTTTGTCTTGTAGATATACTGATAATTATGATGGCGAGATTAAATAATCCTGTGAATGTTATAAGATCAGAGAAGGCATTTATAAAACCATTGAATTAGTATTTACTACAATTTCTTGTACATAAATTTTATATTAATTAGATAGTAGTTTGCCAATTAAAAATTGGGATAAGGAACCAACTACTTGATTACCCAATGACCACTAAAAATGTTTCCTTCATTGTAGTTCATCTATATTTTGAAATTTTTATATAGGGAAACGAATATAAACTGTTTCAAGAATTGCTAAGATTGAACATGTCATTCATTGCTCTTTAATAACCAATATCATTCATAAGACCTAGCAAAAAGTTTCGCATCAAGACTTACAAGGAAAGAAATTGACATCTGGCATATCATAATCCAGTGATTTCTTCACACTACATTGTAAAGAACCCTAAATATTGAGTCGAAGTGAATATTTTACGAGGCCAACCACCAGTGGTTTTATGTCACTCTAAATATTTATTTATGCGCTTTTTCCGATTAGGAATACATAGATAGGTGTTAATATTAATGACTTTTTGAGATCGGGGTCCTCTCCGCAAACGGGGGAGAATTATTTGATTTTTATGCTCCTGTTTCTTTTTATTAGGGGAGAGTCTGAGGATTTATCCCTTTCTTGTTTGATACAAATTGTAGTTATTAATGTTACTTAAGAGTTAAATACTTATGTTATGCATAAAAATAAATTTATTTACCGTTATATTACTTAATAGTAAAATACATATGTACGTTATGCATAAGCAGAACACAAATTTGATGCCTGTTTTCCTGTTTAGGGTAGTCAGAAACTTCAGTTATCACTCTCTTAGATCATAAACCACTGAAAGAGACAAACTTATAAACTATTAAATAATAATGTCTAAATATTCAAATTCCATATATTTCGTAACTTTAAACAAGCAAATTAAACTACTATACCATACAGTAACTAACCAACTTTGTCAACAAACGCCAAAAAGCGAAGTGTCAAGTAAAAAACCACTCATAACCCTTGTCTTAAGCCCTCAAAACGTCCATCATAGCTAGACCCACCCTTTCAAAACATTATCAAGTAATTTCCTTAAAACTAGGGGCCAAGACAATTTGGTCTGGTCCCTGAGAATCGTTTGTCATGTCAGATGTAGCGATACCGTTGCCTGATGGACAAAGATCAGTGTAATACCCACTATGAATATATTTGCGGGACCTTTATAGTATTTTTATGCAAACGCCACAATATGTTTTCGGCTTACCGGCCCCTAGAAGAAGTTGCAGGAAACATTTCATAAGATCAAGTGATTTGGAAAACTGAATAATATTGTCAGTTGTAACTTTCTAAGATTGGATTTTGTTGACATATAAATAATAGTTACTACTTCAATTCTTTTCAGCATGGATAAATTAAATTTTCGTAATTCCTTTCTAAAATATCTATCGTGTGAATAGGTATTAGGTTGCTAGCTTCGCTCAATAGATACTTATTTCCTAAAACACCTCACACAGCTAGTAAGAATTCATTTTACATACCAGACTATCTCTAGGCTAAAGCCTATATAGAAATCAAAGACATTTAAAAAAGTCTTATGCCATACATTCACGTCTATAAATCTCTTTCGAACTAGATAGAACTCAGAAATGTAAAAATCTTAATTGTCACTTTTAGCAATCATGTTGAGATTGTGTGGAATAGCACAATGTTAACGGGTTGCTATCATCGAATAGATTAAAATAACTCAAAGACTTTCAGTCGCCACCTGCCGGTTAGCCGCCGGAACGCTAATCGTGAGGTCCCGGGTTCGATTCCCGCTTTCCAGTCTGGTCGTTGATTATATATGCTATATATGTATTTATCTATATATAATATGTATATATTTCTTAAATATACGTTGACTAGTACCCTTAATACAAGTCTTAAATGAACTTACCAAGGGGCTTGTTCAATTGGTGTAATAATGTCCAAATATTATTATTATTACTTATAAAATGCGGGGAAGCAAGACAGCGTATCTACATTGATGTTATAAAAAATGAAACAAATTTAGTCACAGACATTTCAACAAAGTAATGTGGCAACGAATCTAATTTATAGTCTAGGCATGCCTTTCGACCGTAACCGGGTGCAACTATTTCGGCACTGTGACAGTTGCTAACTAGGAGTCCAAACTACACATACGGATATGACAAATTTTGGAGAGAAATGGGCTTTCTCTACGTTGAATTGAATTGAAATAAGAAAAAGAAACTAATTGTTATATTTATAATATAAATAATAATTTGTAGGATTCTATTTTTGTTACGTTGCACTTGTGTTATAAAAAATAATTCTATAGGATACTATTTTTGTTGAGTTACACTTGTGTTAAGGGACTAGTCAATGTATATTTAGTTAATATATGCCTATTACAGAAAGATAAATACTTATATAGCATATATAATCCACGAACAGACTAGAAAACAGAAGAAAAGTGTAGTTTTTAATTCTACCTCCACCTAGACGTAACGATTAGCGTTCAGATGGTTAACCCTTCGCGACACGGAGGTCCTCGAATTCTTTTTAAATTCAATTACTAATATAAATGATATTTTGTTTGAGATTTCAGTTTTGGTCACGCAACAATCATTGAGAAGAAATATTATTATATCAGAAAATTTAGGACAATTTGTGAGGTTGGCTAGCTTATCACCTTGAGCAAACTCTTAGCCATATAGTATTAAGCAGCTGGTTACATTCTGTTAGTCCTAGTTAGTCAAGCAACAAGTATTATGAGACATCTTATTTTGCATGTAATAGCTGGATCCAACGAATTGAATCACATGTATATCAGTTTAATCATTACAAATTACTGAATAAAATTTTGCTTCATTGTATGTATTTCAATTTAGCACAACTTCCAATTAAAAATTGTAGGCAAATAATAATATAAAATATCAATACAATGAATCTAGAGTTACTTCTGCGATAAAACGTCTCATGAGTTATAATTAGGCGCAAATGGCCGTTCAAAAAGTGCCATAGCGGACGGTTTTTCACGTCCACAAGGCGGGGTATTGGTAAAGTTTTCAACTAGCAATAATCGCACCTCGGATAAACCTCATTGGTTACGATATTGCCTCTGCGCAAAGTTAAACTGTAGAAGTCGTTTACTCGATACCATATCACATATGTGGAGGACACGCTTGCGTCTTGAGCGGAGTATGTAGCGCCATCTATCTATAATTTTGGGAACTAAGCGTAAATATTTTTAGATTTACTTTTGTACTAATTTTGATTTATATTTAATATAAACTAAAAATACCAGTTTGTTATATACCTAAATATTAAAAACTATATAGTATACATATGTAGAATACATGATAATATTCATCTTGTATATCATACATATTATTATATGATTTGACGAACAAGAAACGTGTCTCATTTTTTAGCAACAGTTTCCTAAAGCATTTAATTGTTATTTAATAATACAATTATTAATTTAATAAATTTAAATATATGTATATATATATTCTTATAATTTTTTAATTCTACTGCTTAAAAATCAAAATTTCCTTCAAGAAATATCGCTAAGAAAACTCGCAAGAATTACGAACATCCCCACAATTTTGCCAAAACCACTCAACAACGACCTCTCGAACGCTTACATACATAATTAAACAAGGTACCTTCTAAAACTGGTTGCTTAGAAGACAATCGTAGTAAAATAGTTAATGGCACGGAACGTCAGGTTTTAAATTGTCATTACACGGGTTATAGCGTTTTTATATTCTTTGCGAAACACGGCAGCGACAAGCGAGGGGTTAACATTATATGGGGTGACACGGTATAATGTTATTTCAGTATTAAATGTTTAATATCAAATTGAATGTTATTTTAGTATTAAACTTCAAATTGGTAATTATTCGCTAGGTTTTAGTGTAAATTCATACACTGCTTAGATTTTGATTACTTTGATTTTAGTAAATATTTGTTTCTAATAGTAATATTTGAAATGTAGAAAGTCTAGGAACTCGTTTATATATTATACCGAATTATTTTGCATTCACATTAAATATTTATCTGTATATAAATTAAGAACTGATTAATGTGGTCTATAACATTCGGATGTAAAGTCTAAAATGAAATTTATTTGCTTCTCAGACTTTATGAAATAAAAAAAGTTTTGGATATCATATCAAATATTTTCTAATTATGCTTAAATTTTTCAATATTATTGAAATTTCGTACATACCTACAAAAACACTTAGAATACTTACTTTAAATTACTTTCTCCTAGTTTAAACCTGTCGTATCGCCCTGTACAAACCTAAACCCATTCATAGCGCCAATAAAAATAATAAAGCAAGTAATCCTTTTGAAGCTTCTTGGGGCGTCGCGGATAGGCCTCTGGAGAGGAATCTCTTACCTGCCAAGACTTATTTATGGACGTCAATTCCCTTGCAAAAAGGAATGACACGATTTAAAAAGATGCAGGTTGTTGGAATATCACTTAGGTTTGTCGTAGAGTTTTGGGCGTTTTGTAGGTATACTGAGGTTTAAAGGTTAGGCGATTTAGTGTACTGATAAATAATGTGCAATTTTTTGAAATAAATTAGTGTAAGTTTATTTTATTCGATAACAGAAAAGCTAATGATAAAATGACGTCTATTCAATTCGACGTCAAAAGTAAAATCAAGTCGTGTTTATGACTGATATTGTAGAATAAATGTTTTTATGATGATCAGATCGAACCCAGTTTTAACTAGTCAGTTATAAATAGTAGATAAAGAGTGATAAATAATTCATTTTCCATTCACAATGACTATTGCAAAACTAGGTACGTATAAGCTGGTTTCCTCACGATGTTTTTCTTTACCTTACAGTGACATATTTACCTAAAGTCACCGTCTAGTAAGCCCTTTCTTAGTATTCATCTCAAGCCCTGCATCTAAACTTCGAATTTCTCAAGGAGCCGACATTAACATATAAATTGTATCCACAAACTTAAGGCGACGACTTCAAACACCTCCAAGTCGCGATAGCTTATAATTATCTCGGGATTAACTTAATCTGTTCACGGGATGAAAATTAAGTGCACTCTTCGGGGTTAAGATGATAGCTGATGTCTGATACTTAGTCAAAACAAGAGTAAATTTAAAGTTCTTTTATCAGCTGGAGAGGGCGTTGTCATCATATTATTTTAGTTCCTTTATATTGTTGAACATCAAAAAAACGTCCACTAATTTTTATTTCAATACTAGTTTAGTATATTCATTGAATTTAAAAACATTAAGCATTTGTTACAGCGATTGTTCGTATTGATAGACAAGGATATTAAAAACTATCTTTAATTTTGTGAAAAAATAAAATTAGTAAATAAGACTAAAATAAAATAATAACTGAATAAAGTAATAAATAGTCAAGGTAATCTTTTAAAAAATATAAGGTCTTGTACATATATTGTATTTAAAAAGTTATCTACGTAGTGATTATGTAATAATATTTCGTTTTACCTACTTAATGACTAATTAAAAGTATTTTGTATTAATATTCTACAAGTACGGAGTACATCAACTACTTGATTCTTAATATCTCTTGCTTTATCCACTGAGTCTGAACTAGTAACTTATTACGCAAATGAACTCCATTTCAAGAGAAGACCAATCTAATAACTTCCTCCAGACATCCGAAATAGTTCCCTCACCGTATTCCCAGTTGACATTTATGCTAAATTCTATCGAAATTAAATAGGGTTGAATTGCGACTGTAAAGTGTAGTTGGAACTAAAGTATAGGTTAGTTATTTAGTTGTCTAGACAGATAGAATCATTGAATTATGTATCACTTAATAAGTATTCATACATTTACGTCCTTTAATCCCTTTTGGGTTGGACAGATTTCGGTGATATAATATCTCCTTAGTTACCATTTAGCATGAATATAGAGTGCTAGGATTGCGAAGTTATAATGGAACATTGGTGACAGTTAGCTAGCCCATCACCCAATAATTCTCAAATAGAATATTTTATATGTATGGTAGATTAAATAAATCAACAAATATCTCTTCTATACATATACTGCATTTTTCTCTTGTCATATTACACCCTTATACTTTGGTCACAATACGAAGTATAAGTGACTTTAATATCAGATTTTAATTTCAAATTCATAGTCTTCGTTAATTCCATTTACTCCTAGTCATCTGCAACGAAATGCTAAGAAAGACAGCTCGATAGAATTCTAACGTCCCATACAATACTAGACTATTCCACCGTAAACCGCACCATAATAATCTACTATTCTTCGTTTGTGGCACTCCACTATGTGCCAAAGTGTCAAATTACGGCCACTGAAGTATTACTGTATCGATACTGAAGTAATATTGTGCCTACAATGCATTAGTGGAGTAAGGCCCCAGGTAAACAGTTCTTAGTTTAAGATTCCTAGCCAGTAGCATAGAAATAAAACGCTCGCTAATCCAAATCCACTGCTCTACGGTGAATTAACACTAAGGAGCTACATAAAATTCTTATGCTCTTACTGCAGACAGGCTTAGCATGCTAGTAAAATATTCTTTAAACATTTCAAGAAAATAAACGTATTATAAAAGTAAAGAATATTGAATGGCTTAAATTACAGCTATTTTTCTCAAAAAAGTACCTTTAACTATAAAATCAGTAGTAGTTTTTGTAATTACTATCTGGTAACAAAAAGAGTTAACATGGAAAGTACAAGTAGTTTCCTTGTATTACTTTACATTACGTTATTAAAATATTAAATTGTACATTGATCCGTGATCTCTGCCTACCCCTCTACAGGGAATCAGGCGTGATGTGTATGTATGTAAATTGTACCATTAACCCGTACATTGTAGGTATATTATTATATCTAATATTATCATGAGTAAACACAACAACTTGAATACCGATCCTGGTATCGGTCTTTTAGGTTATTCTTTTATCACTGTCATCTAAATTTGATTTTAGCTTTACACCTACAACGATATAAATGTATGGTATATTTTAACATTTTACTATCTGCAATCGTTCTGCTGTAATTGTTCTTAGTTAACACAATTTGTATTAAAAATGAACTTTTTGTATACGATACGTTCTGTTCAAATCTCATTTAGTAGGTACACTAAGTACGAGTGTTATAACTTTACCCCTACCCGCAATAAAAAAAAACTCTTTCTGAGCAATATTATTTTTCTATCCATGCTCGGTCCAAAAGCGAAGACTTTTAATTCCCTACCTCCCCAATTAGCAATGCAAGGGTTGGCACTAACGTACCTTGAAATAAAATACTTTTAACTCTCGTTTCGACTGTAAAACAAATTGTGCCAAATTGCATTGTGGCGGAATTAAGAATTATGGCTGAATAAATTGCGTAAGGAATATAAATAAATATATACCTGTATAACAAGGTAGCTGTTTTTAAAAGGGTGGAAAGAGATCATTATTCATTCCTATTAACCTATTTATTTTGATAGTATAGTATTCCTTACGTAACTGGGATCCAATGCAATATTGAGGCGCGGGTTCCTGTTCCACCGTTTCTTTTTTTAGGTCGTGATGAATGTGTGTGTTAACTCTAATAAAAAAGATCTATAATATTATAATTTATATTTACCAGTTTTCTTGAGCATAGAATCTGAAACAAAATATTTTAAAATTAGTTAAATATTCATGACATAAAAGTAACGTTACATTAATAAATATAATAACCTACTTTTGATAATAATAACTAAAATATTTAAAAGAAATAAATCAGCCACCTTAGACTTTTCAAACGAGTTTGTTTGCGCCATCTGTAAAATTAAAGACGCACTAAGCCAACGTTTTGGTTACAAAACTTTTTTGTTAGATGTCACTACGTTTCCGTAAAGAATTATGAGTAAAACTTTATAACAAACAAAAATTGTAATTTATAACCTTTTATAAATATATTAAATGCATGTTTCAGTTAATAAAGAGTCTTATAACTAACTATTAACTACATATTACTTACTAACTAAATATTAACTTACTGTTATGTTATTGACATTGTAGAAAAGATAAAAGTTAAATTAAAAAATCACGACATTTTAAGTGTGTTAGACACATGTATCTTATTTTAAAATGGTTATATGCTACAATAATAATCACTACAATCGTAACAGTTAAGATAACGATATACATGAAGGTTTTGGGGCTCAAAGGTTCTATTTAACCCGAAAATTTTAGAAGACAGCATTTAAAATATTTCAGATATTTTATGTTTTAATATATTATGTTTTTAAAATATGTACTGGTAAATTAGAAAAGACGTTGGATACAGGTACGAATTTTAATTAAAAGCAATGAGAAATTTTGTGATGACAATGTGACGAAGTTAATCACCGGGCTTGCGCCGAATTATAAATAATGACGATTTTTCTACATCACTTAGCGCCACCTATTATATTGAAACGCAAATTAATGTTTAAAGTATTTATTGGTGACATATGCTTCATAAATGTATAATCTAACAATGATTTATACTACCATATGTGCTACTTGCTGCTAAGCATTTCAGATTTTCCCAAAGTCGTCACCTAATGATCTTTTGAAGTATAGTTAGTTGTACTTATCTTCAATTTATTTACACAAAGAAATTTATGTGCCGGATTTTTATGTTTTTTATTGTCCTGTGCTAGTCTAGGACGTGAAAAGAAACCTTAGTAGCTTCAGTTCTTCCCTGAATGTCGTAGGAGGCGACTAAGGGATTAGTGGTAAAAGTAATCTATTGAGCGATGGCCTAGCAACCTGTCACCAATGTCCCTTATGACATCACAACCCTATTAATTATGCTAAAAAGTAACCTAGGCGATATCATCGTGTCTCCAAGGTCCTGTCCACCCCGAAAGGGATTAAACCATCCTTCCCTCTATCCCTTTTAACCATTGAATAGCAAACGTAAACATTCCCACACATTACATCTCAATAATAAATCTCCTAAGGCATCTCTGCGTTTGTATATCTGCCCCTCCCTCCGATATATCAATGTAGGAAATGCGTTTTATTGCAATGCTAGGTCATAGGGCAGGTATTTAGCATACGAGTAAGTACTCCATAAGCAGGTTCTTGTTCTAGGCCCTGGTTAACTAAGTGTATTTCTTTTCTCATATAGTTATTTTTAAACACTCGCGATTTAAACTTCCCGCGACCACGGCCTATGCAACTGGATGCGAAACGTCGGGCAAAATAAAGGTAATCAGATATCTTTATTAATATATCGTGATATAGGTATTCTCATATATTCATGAATTAAGAACAATGTATATTCTCCTACTTAATCATGTACCAACATGATCTTATAAACATTGGTCACATCAAGCCTGTTAACCTATGAATACGAGAACGCGGTTGTCTCAAATTGTAACCCTATATAAATGAATAATCATATATAATAACGGACTATATCAACTTTTTAATATAAACTTACTAAATGGGATTAAATGTATTATTCTAGTGACTAATGTACTAGATAAATAATCTAGTGTTCTCCTTAATGCTATAAATACACAGATTGTTATATACAGAGTGCGATCGTCTCTATAGCAGTGTTTCTTAACCTTTTGACCATTAGGGACCATTCGATAAAATTGCTGTCTTGCCATGGACCATACAAATTTCAATATTAGCTCCAAACTTGAGAGATAATATGGGATACCTAAATGTAACCATAAAAAAATGTAAATGTCTAAATGTAAGTATGTTCGAGAAGCGCTGGCAGACCAACAGCCAGATGGTCGGACGACATCCGAAAGACGGCAGGGCCGACCTGGAGTAGATGCGCCGCACAAAGATCCCGATGGAGAGAAATGCAGGAGGCATACGTCCAACTATGGACACAATTGTGCTGAAGAAGAAGAAGAAATGTAACCTCCCCAACGCAATTGTTTGTGCTTTCGGAATCGGTTGCGCATTGGTCGTCTGTTCTCTTTATCACTAATTATTTATAATTAATTAGAATGGCTCCGCGGACCCTCGAAATCGACAGAACCTCGGAAACAAAAATTATGCTTTTAGCTTTCATACTCAGGTTGTGGTCTTATATGGAACAATAGTGACAGGATGCTAGTCATTTTAAAGGTTCATTTTACCCTACCGCCTTAGCCCTCGCACTACATGTGGACAAGAATGGCACCTAATTATACATCATACATCCTAGACTAGCATAGGACAAACTAGACTTAGCAATACAATAACAATCCAATACATTGGACGTCTTCATAGCAATATTGACCGACCGGGTCTTGAACCTGAGACCGTGGGAAAGCGCGTTCGAACGTAGGGTCAACTAACATTATGTGTATGTGTGTCGATGTACTAGTAACTCTTGTTTGTGATAGATAGATTCACGTGTTGATTATTGTATTGTATGTTGAGTTAGTTTTGTAAATGTATAGTGGTGTTTTATATAGAGATACGAGTCCCGTGCTAGTCTGGGACGCGAAAAGAATGTAAACTAGCTGCCGTTCTTCCCTAAACGAGATATGATCACCTCATAGGGACTAAAGTTGAATCGAATATATTGGACGATAGGTTAGCAACCTGCCCCAATATAATTCTAATAATAATATTTGGGCATTATTACACCAATTGAACTAGTCCCTCGGTAAGTACATTTAAGACTGTGTTAAGGGTACTAGTCAACGTATATTTAAGAAATGTATACATATTATATATAGATAAATACATATATAGCATATATTATCAACGACCAGACTGGAAAGCAGTAGAAAAGCGTAGTTCTTAACTCTGCCTCCACCGGGAATCGAACTCGGGACCCCACGATTAGCGTTCAGGTGTCTAACCCATCCATATGACATCACAACCCCAATATTCATGGTAAAAAGAGACCTAAGAGAAATTATATCTGCAAGGATTTGTCACTCTGATAAGGATTCAAAACTTTTTTATGTGTATGAATGTTTGAATGTATTACCAAGACATCACTTTATACATTCTACAATACCTGTCCTTAGTAATAACCACAACATAACGAGAAGAAAGGTAGGTTATTACAGTCCCAGTCTACTATCCAATCACGAGGCTTTCAATTCCTAATGTCAATATTTACGTTACATAGGTTGTGATACAACGTAAAGTTATAATATTTTATCGAATCCGTATCGGAAATTACTTGATAGAAATTTGCATGGCCCCGGGCTCACACTCTATGAAGATTTGGAGGGCTTGACATGAGAGGGAAACTGTTTCCGTTGTGTGCTGACACCTTTAAATATATAATATTCGAGTAGCTAATATTTTAGTATAAAATTAATGTACATGGGTGTTTACTTATAATTTTTGTAAGTATTTTTAAGTTTGGCAAAATTGTTTTAATTATGTTTTTTAAATAAAAAATTGGCACATTATACTGGGTAACATTAATTAAAGATCAAGCAAAGTACATATGTAGGTGAAATGTTATAGTTAAATATTTAACCTAAATGTTATTCTATAAATATAACAAAGTGTAAAAGATTTTTCTAGTCTCTATCAAAGCAAATATATTCGACATTTCGGCCATGTTGCAATGGCCTTGGTTTTTTTTCTTAAAACTTTTATAAACTTAGGTGCACTGCCCCTGTCTTAAAGAAATATACCTCATCATTACAAACTAATAAATAGTAAGTAACAACTATCACATAATAATTAACTTCCTTAAAAACGCCTGAATCACAAGTAAATAACTATCTAAAATCGATATGTACACAATGGAACCCCGTCTAATCTCGATTAGCCGTATTCCCTACAAAACAGCGTTATGAATGAATGAATAATAATCGCGTTTGCATAATCATTTGTCTATGCAGAAGCCTGTTTTCATTAGGGCAGATTAGGGCGGGTTCAGTTGATCTCACTTTGAACGGAGAACAAACTTGGAAGAGCTTTTAAAGAGGAGCTTTTGAGCTTCCGCGAGAGAGCGATTAGGTTAGAACGTCTTTTTAAGATTGTGTTTTCTTTTAATTTCTTCTAAGGTAGGAGAGGTATTAGAGGTTTTGTTTGAAGGGAAGTTGTGAGATTTTTAAAACTTATATTGAAGATGGTTAGTATTATAAATCTGTTAAGAATACTATGTACATAATTTATATATTATAATGGCTCCTCAAGGTAACGGTATTAAATCAATTATTTTTACTATATACAGAGAGCAAACGATTAAGTTTACTGTTTTTATAAACATATATAGTAAATATCATACATACACTTTTCACATTCATACAGCTTCACATTACTTAAATAGTAACGTCGTAACGTCTAACGTCACAGTTCTTCAATACACTTCCTAGTTAGTTATATAAAACTAGAAACGCACTTACTACAACATTCCCCTGAAATGACCACAACAATCCCCAGCAAGACTCGACCCCCGACCCTTTAGATCCTAATGACAGTGCTTTACATAATTCCACCATCGAGGCACTGACCGCCGCACCCACTGCCTTATAAATTGGGCATTTCAAATATTGCTCACTTAAGGTAAGTTGAGATGTGTTTGTTCACATATGGTGCACGGTATGGGGTCTTATTGTTTAGGTATTGCATAGTTTGAAAGTTATATATATTTAGTAGTGTAATGTAGTCTAGTCTAGTTAGTGTAGAGTAAAAATTATGACATATAAAAAGGAGTTATAGGATTTGAGATTATCAATTGTAATTACACGTGCCGAAATGGCAATGGTAAATATCATAGTTGGTTATTTAGACAAAAATCACTACACCATTGTATTCCGAAAATTAAAAAAATATTTCATCGACGTTTTTAAATTTGCACACTGTACCTATATCATTCATTTAATTTTTGCTATGATTCATTAATGATATGAAGTGTAACGATTCTTTGAGGAATTTTCATAATAAAAAAACTAATATACTTCGTAAGTACTCCAAGCTATATACCTAAGTATAACAAGAAACAAATCAATTCACATCTACATTCCTAGTAATTTGTCACAAGACCTTATCTCGTTACAAACAAAACTGAGTAATTCCATTCCATTGCTTATTTATATTGAACCAGCAAGAAACGGTACTAGTTTAACGTAATTAAGACTCAATAAGGTATTTAATTATGCATATGATCTTTGTCAGTGGCCTTGCAAAAACTGAGAGACCATATCAAATCTAAAATGCTTATCAGAAGGAAAATAAACTGGTGCAATAAAAGAAGGTAAAGGTACACTCTCACTACAGCTCTGTAATATTTTAAATTATAAGATACTTTTCCTCTGGATATGTTAAAAGCACGTTATGTTAAAATTATTCTAAGATTTTAGAAGTGTTTTGCTAATAACAAGGAAAATGTATATTATTCCTAGGAAATAAAATAAATAATAAATAGTAGCATATGAATCCTAGGAATACTTTGATTATGATGATCATTTTTTTATAAAGTGAGCCACACATGTAATTTAGACGATAAGGATATGATATTACTCTTTATTTCTCACTACTCTTAATATAGATTTTTCACCCTATTCTTCAAATTAAAAAATATGAATCAAAATACTTTTTTTCACGTCAAGCTTAAATAAGCAATAAAAAATAAAATTACCCAGACCAAAAACATAAAGCATATCACATAAAAACTTGCCTTAAAATAAATGCACGAAACCTCGTGACAGTCTAGAACAGCCATTGGGTTGCACAGCAGGACTTGTCAATCAATGTCAGTGTAATATCATACGTTTTTTCGCCTCCATACTTATTACTCGTACTTATAACTTAGTACTTATGTTACTTATAAATACTTACCTAAATACTTGGTATGTGGATTTTATTAGTGCGGAGAATGTTGGTTTTAAACTGTAGATTGTAGATTTGGTATTTCGTACACGTTTAACAAGATAATCATATAATTACACACAGCGTAATATTTCTTTGTACCTACATAAGACCAGACACGTGCTGTTTAAACTAGCCTTTCTTCCAGGTGTATCGTAGGAGGTGACTAAGGTACTATAAGTCATTAATATCTACTAAAGTATATATGTATAAATAGTAGTCTATGACAAAAAAACATATATTTACCATCACCAACTGTTAATAAAAATACTAAATGTCGTATTAGATATGTATGTATGTATCTCCCAAGGTACTATCGACCCCAAAACGAATTAAAGGACTTAAGTATATGTCCACATAGCCATTTCCGGGTATTTCCGCAAACACAGAATAGGTAATGAAAATTAAAATGAAGACGATATCCGAAGTGCCTCTAAAAGGCATAAAGTACTGTTCGAAGGCCTCTTAACGAGCTATTGGCCGAAATAGTCCCCTAATAGTCTCTGGACGATGGAATATTTACCCTGTAGGCCTAGCATTACGCCAAGGATTATTTGATAGGAAAATATGTACGTATTACACATACGTATACAAAATAAAACATTATGACTCATACGTTAAGAAATTTCAACGTCAATAAAGCGATTATGTATGTACTAAGGTTTGGTTTTTATACATTTAACGTACGTACGCGTTCACGACCATTAACCCTTACGGGGTAGTCAGAGGTTCAGGTGTCCATCTCCGCAATTGCGAAGGTAGTAATTCTATGGCCACCTAAAACCCACGTGTTAACCAGATAGTTAGTACTGAACGTGACAGGTTATACATTTAAATAGTATGTAAAGTGAGATGACTTAATTTCTCAATATGTAAATATTTACTAATGTACTGAAACAGTTTAGTTATTTAGAATAACCCAAGAATATCTTTAAGTACTTTTGTCATAGTATACTAGTTAAATTTTGCCAAACAAGTAGCGTCCATGCTAAGCTTAGGAAATCGCCATTTGGGACATTTTATGAGACATAACCGACCCGCTGCGCTATCTGATGCATTCCTTATTCGATCGCCGCATTAAGGTTAAGACAATTGACTTTAGATAGAGCCTCAGCCCCTTCGCATTCACTTCTATTGGGAATAGAAAGCCAAGCAATCGTTTGGGCACTTAAAAGAGCTCTTTGTTGAATAAAACTTAACCAACTACTAACTTTAGAGATTAGAGTGACTATTGTGATATTGGCATATTTACTTTCTTGAAGCTAATATATTACCGGGCTGAACATTTCCAGGCTAATGTAGTGGCACTATGATGAGTGGTGGTGGGCTCATCATATATGTATAATAAGCACAGGTCATAGAATCCACAGAGGCATAGATTTGCTAACGAGTTATTGTATATTGTATTACTGTATAAATTAGTGCGACTGTCATATGTAAGTCCAGAAAAAAATATAACGCAATTTCATAAACAAAAATTGATGCATACTGATAAAAGATTCATTGATTTAATAGCAGTTCCTTATATACCTCCGTAAGTAGGTTAAACGTACCTCATTTCCAAATTATCGTCGATCATACTAACTTATTAAAGACGCTCAAAGCTATCTCAATTCATCTCGGCGAAACTTATCCTTTTAAGGCATCGGCGGAGACCATAAATTAACCGCAACGCACATGCGGTCAGCTCCGGAGCGAAAAAACATCGACAGCATTCGATAAATATAAATGGAGATCGGCTGCCCGGCCCATAAAGTGACCCTCGCCCGCCTAGAACAATTTGAGGGGTCAACTCTACTGCAGTTTTATGCGAAAGGGATATTCTTATTCAATAATTTATACAATTTATAAATAATAAATAGATCAGGGAACGTTGACCGGCGGGCTCCTGTATTTCTTATTTTATGGCCATCTTTATGACGAGGCAGGCCGCAATATTCGGGAAAGTAGTTCCGCCTCCCGTAAAGAGTATCCTTGCAGGAATTTCATTAGCACGCGCATACAAAGCGACCTTCCGAGCCAACAGCTAACATTGTAATGACAAAGAATCACGGCACAACAACAAAGGAGGATTGAAAACGAAAAACTCTATTGGCTTTTTCTCCAAAAGGCATTTTCTGATAACAACTCCCTGTCAATAAAAGGAATCTGACAATGCCATCGCGCCATTATGAAGAAGCGATTCCACCTTATATGAGCGGACGATGTCTTTTTGCGTATTTCATTTATGACCTTGCACCCCGAGCTTAAGCGTCTTAAGTACCCCCCTAATTGCATGTGAAAATCTCTTTTCATCCCCTAAGTTTAAGGACCATTTTCGCTCCAATTTACAGGAGTAAGGATGGGAAACCCGTGTACGATACGCGATACAAAAGGTGGTAATGGGTGCGCGGAATTAAAAAGTGCAGAGCGGAATGCGTTCCGTCACTCGCCTTGTTTAGGGCGATGTGTGAAAACATTAATATATCTTAACAGAGAGGAGTGGAGTGATTGCATTGTGCCAGCTAGTGAGGCGCGCAAAAAGCCGTAATCGATATCATTATACAGAGAGCGGGCGATTGTTGAGGCGAGGGAAAAAATCGAGACATCAGGCGTTAGTATCGAGAGGCAACTCGATTATTCATTCGGATTCCTGAATTTTCAATCAGTTGGCGTAATTGACTGATATAAAGATACCTTCTACACTTATGAAGCTCAAATAGGCGACAACGTAAGTAGTATATGGATGTCAATGAATCGAAAGTGCTTTGTCAAGTGGAACTCTATGATAACTGACAACCCCTCAATAGATAAACTAGCCTAATAATTATGTATATTTGTTATATAATACATCCGTCACTAAACTCTAATGCACTTTCAATCATTTATTATTACAAAACAACTATACACACTCAAAAATACAAGCATACCCTTAACCCTTACAGGGTAAACAGAGCCTACAAGCCCCAAACAGCTTATAATCTCACCACACAGCTAGAAATGACTTATTAAGCATTTTACTTGGCGTTAACTTGGCAAGAATAAACTTGGGTCTCATTAACCGACGTTAAACGGCTTTCCGCCATTAACAACGGCTGTATACAGCGTTTCTAGTCCTCAGGGATTAGATAAAGCACCTACTTGGTAGAACTTCTTTTGCGTTGAGACTCTTTGGTGTAATTATAGTATATATAAATGGATATAACGTTTGTGAGACTTTAAGGGGTAGGTAGATATCAGGGGTACTTATTTTTTACCATTCTGTTAACATGACGTGCTAGCTGGGATGTAAAAATAGTGCTAACTAGCTGCCGTTCTTCCCGGCGTGTCGTAGGAGACGACTAAGGGACTTGGGGTAAATGGGATCAATTGGGCGATGGGTTAGTACCCTGTCACTCATGTTCTATATAACACCCCACCTAAATATTCGCTAAAATGTGACCTAGGAGATGACTAAATCTCAGAGGTTCTATCCACCTCGAAAGGGATAGAAAGACGTGATTTTATATATACATACATGGTTAACGTTTGCTACCCGGTAAGCTCCAAAAATGGTTACAGTTGAGTTTAGGACACAAATGCTACACCAAATCTATTTTGAATAATTAAAGTACATATATATAGTTATAAATATAGTTATAAATCATATAAAAGTTTAAATATGTGACCTCCGCCTACTCTTTATATTATAAGACGCAACTTGTATTTAGATTATAGGGAAAAAAACCATATATATATGTTCTTTACCTATCACGAATCAATACAAACTAATCAAAATAAATAGTACATATGTATTCACAAACAAAAAACCATAAAATTTTAGGTACACCAATAAATCAATGCTATAAGCCACTCCACATTAAGCAAAGTCTAACATAAGTTAACTTTTAAGTTAAATGTAACGGAATAAGTTATCTGCATGCAAATGGACGCAGTTAAGTTAAAACAGGCAATTGTGCTTATTATTAAGTGCTTCAAGACGCTTTCTCCTAGGGGGCTTCCAGGCTGTTGAACATCTATATTACTTGTTATTTTCATGCTCAGTTAATGGGGATTGGGACGTATTAGCTTTGTTATATGTAACATGACTATGAATATGTAACAGTGAATAAAAAGTAGAAAAGAATTAGATTACTAATCCATCACGCATTTATATACATTTTTCGCTATAATAATGACAGCTGGTTACATTGAGATAAAGTTCCACACTATGGTACTGTCATAGGCCATTACGAACCCAATAGCAAAACGAAAAGTGACCAAAGAGACACTTTAACAAGATTCTGGTCACCCCAAACAGAAAGGCTGAACTTGAGTAATTATAATGCATTTCATTAAATAGTACACTTATTTTATGCATAACTTACTGGGACGTAAAAAGAATGCTAACTAACTGGCGACTAGGGGTATATGGAATCAATATAGCGATGGTTTAGCAACCTGTCACCAATGTTCCTTATGCTATATGCTAATATATGTCCAAGGAAATATATTCACGTGTCCAATATTCTGTCCACACTGAAACCGAATAAAAGACTTTAGTGTAGTAGAATGTATATGTATGTATAATATCAAAGACATAATTTATTCAATCTCAATGCAGAGGAAAAAATTCACAATTATCACAAAAAAGGGGCCAGAGGCTGTAAACATTGTCGGGGCATTAGCATAAAGGAAATGAAGAGAAAACGTTATTAAGGGTGCGAGCTAACTGTGAAAAGGACTGGTGCAGTTGATTGCGTTTCTCTTTCTGTTTGTGAAGAGATGGTAGTGACATCTGTTGACGTGTACATGAAATAAACTATAATAAAACTGTAAACTTAAAGTGCTAAAAAAGATTAAATTATATAAAAAACATATTTGTACTCATGACTGTCAGAGGGCGGTAGAGGTAACTATATATTATATGGGAATAAATTCTGACCTCTCCGTAAATTATGGTTCAGTAAAATATGGAATGATTGTATTACCTGATAGTAGTAACGTACTGTAAACATAAGACATTAAAAAGTATTTATTTTACTCGTTGAATTAAACTAATGTTTTGATTCGCTATGTGCTTCAACGACTACTGATGTCATTGTATATTTTTGTTATATAATAATATATTGAAGAATAATAAACCAAGTATACATTTATCGGGGTTTTAGTTATTTAGACGTTTCCAATTAAAAAGATCATAAGTTGATTCCAACACAGTGCCTTTATGTATTTATCAAGGAAAGTTTACATTATCCTGAACTTCATTTCTAAGACCAACCCAAGACGAAAACAAATCCTTACAAACATATGCAATACACAAATTCACAAGCTTATCATATTAGGCAATGTATCAAGGAACCCTATCAAATAGCTGTCCCGCTTTGATTTATGGACATGTGCATAAGTGGGAAAGAATGGGAAGAATGGTCCTTCTGACAAATAAGTTCAATAAAACAAAGCTGTATTAGGAAAGTCACTTTATCAGGCCCCGGGCTACCAGTGACGTATGACTAGGCTCAGAAAGAAAAGGGAGTAAGTTAGATTGTTTAGAAATTGTTAGGAGGTGAATTTAGTTGATTAGTGGTAGGTATGTACTGCTATGTAATGGAGATCGAATTTAAGTAGAAAAGATATGTCAGGCATGTATAAATTCTATTATTAAAACTTTTGTTACTAGTTCAACTGTTGTAGTTCATAAAATTCAAATAACTATAGAACTATAGAATTTATCTCCATTATTCGAATAACAGAAATTACTATTTTTGTTAAATTAATAATAATTACAAAATTAAATTTCACTACTAACACTGACTTTACTACCCAAAACGTTGCCTAAATTAATATATTTTTATTATTCTTTCCCCAAAAACAGTTTTCCTACAAAAAAGAGGAGTAACTCAATTTTCCGCAAAATCCTCTTTCTTACCGTTACAACACTACTTGACGGAACCCTAATAAATAATTTGGCTACATATTAGCATATGTCGATTTATCTCGCGGTGTGGGGGACCGGAATTATTATTTATGTCGTTCGCCCACCCCTCGGCAAATCCGATCGACAGCTTCTGTAGTCAGAGAGCTAGGTGGCAAAAATATACGGGGTTTGCGGCTTTTAATATGTAATGTTCGATAAGGTTTAGTCAATATGTTTCTTTGAAATTCATTCGTTTTTACGTTATAAATACTCTAGTACCAAACTATTAAAATTCAAACCAAATTTTTTTTGAAATGAAAGTAGTCAAACATGAGGAATTGAATGCAAATCGTGATCACATTTTTTTTTAAATTACAGGTTACAAAATTTTGCATGTTTCAAAGATACAAATTAGTAAATAAGTTAAAGTCAAATGGATTACTTACATTAGGATTGATTAATTATTGCTAGCCCATCTATAAAAATGCGGTCATTTACTATTTTATTTCTAACAAAATTAAAATACTTATTTCTTTTTTCATCCCTATAACATATGCTTATTTGAAACTTGAACCCCAGCTCCCGTCCTAGGCATAATTCGCCAAGTTTCCTCCAGTCCATGAATTTGTTAAGAGATTGCGTATTTTGATTATTGAAGTTTGAAGTCTCTGAAGCTTCATTATAATATCTCATTCGGGGCCAAATTGATACATACATTACTGGCGACGTGATCTGGTTAGTCGGGTACATATGGATCTTGTTAATGGTGAGATAGAGGTGAAAATTAGATGATGGTGTGTGAGTTAAGTAAAGTCTCAAAAATAACTCATTATAATCATGTAAGAAACCATCCCAAATTTGTCGAGTTTTGAAGTTTGCATGGTATATGCTAATGTGTTTGATATAATTCATAGCAGCTTTTGGTTAATATATATTATATAAGTATAGTACAAGATTGTATCTGTTATTACAAGGATATTGTCTAACGTAACTAATTTTATACAATGAGGTTAATTATTCTTATATACTTAATGCCTATTCTGAAACCTATGTGTTAGATTTAATAAAATAATTCAGAATTGATATTTTATTACAATGTAGGTTGTTAGATTTAATAAAATTGATATTTGATATTTCTATACAATGTAGCTATATTTATCTATTTACTGAAGTTAATCAAATAGTACCGTACAAAAAATAAATAAAAGAAGAATACTAATAGAGGTTCTAAGAGAAGTCAAAAGTGCAATTTTCTCGCAATTAGTGCGTCTAAAGATTTATTGTCTTGATTATATTGTCCCTCGCGCACCCTCCACTTTTCTTACCTTATTCTTTTTCAAGGCGCTACGTGGACTTACAAAATTTGGATATGGCAGTCCTAACTGTCACAATTGTCTAAATAAAGTTCAACAATTCTGTTTTTATTTGACATATCTGAATATAGCCATTTGCGTTACACATGGTTTTTATTTAGCGAGATAACTTAAAATCTCAAGAGATTCTCTTCTCTTATGAGCTAGTGTGCATTACCGTGTATAAAGAAACAATAATAAGCGTGAAATAATAACAGAAGTATGAATGTGTAAGGACTCCCAACATAAATTAATAAATAATTAATTAATAAATTAAAGTAAATATACCTCATAAAATTATTAGACAAATATCTGCGATCTTTACTCTATACAAAAATCAACAAAAAATTTAATAAACATAGCTCAAATCTATCCAAAAACGCCACATCCATCCTAATCCCACTCCGGAAACATAATTAAAAGTGGCTAGTCTCGGGTGCATTAATTTATACGAATTTTTTCGTCGGACTTTTAATTTGTACGCCGAGTGTTTTGCATAAATTCCTTTGTTTATTCTCAGTAATCCCCCTAATTCCACCAATTAATAGGGTGCGAGCGATTTGCTTTTGAATTCCTTTTATTTTTGGTAGAACAAAGTTGGAAGTACTAGATTTCTTTTGGTTAAATACTTTGTGCTAATATTAAACATACACATGGGAGATGTGGAACACCTCTCAGTTTCTATTATTAAAATGAACCGTTGCCACATGGTGATAAAAATTAACATTGCTCCAGAAAACGCATCTAATTAGCATTAAATACAATTATATTATCTGACCGCTGTTGTTGAGATGGAAATCAAATAGAACAAAATCTTGTCCAAACCACTAAGTTGAGATACTAACTATAGATACTCGTAAACAAGAAATTCACAAATTAATAGATTCACAACATCCAACTTATCCCTGAGACCATCAAAATGTCATATTTAGTCACCTCTTACAACTACCGAAGCACAATAACTGGTCACAATTCAAACACGTGTCATTTAATTACTATTCCATTTTTAATCCGCCTACCTAACAAACCGACGTACCTAAGTCAACAAAATATGAATTAGGGAAGGCGCGGTCAAATCCCGGTATACCGGAATGATACCGGTCACTTCATCCCGGGATCAATTGCCTAATCCCGCAACTAATAGCCTGGAGGGACAACCTGGTGTAGCAGTAGCCAGAAGGATAGCTTCGTAATGGTTTTACAAAGACGAGTGAAGTGGTCATTGAAGAGAGGTGTATGTGAAGAATATAACATACGTATACATTCACGTCCATGAATCGCTTTCGGGATGGATAAATTCTTGAATATTTAATTTAATATTACTTTAGCATAACCTCTTTAGCATATCTATGGGGTTGCGTTATTATAGGCGCTTATATGTACTTATATGTAAGTGTATTTTGAATGACAAGCAATCTCCCCTAGTAAATAAATTTTAATTAAAAAATTTTCAAATTGTATTTGATTTTGTGGCTGCGAATAAAGTCTTGATTAGGATTATCATTGTAATGACAGTAATTTGCTAGCTTTACGAGAAAATAGGTATCATTGCATATCACCGCTAAACAGGTATATGGTTTGTTAAATTTGTACTTAACTTACGTTTTAATATTTTCCATCATTAATATAGTCATATAACCTTCTAGCCAACTATTTATCACGCTGGACCTACAATATCATTTTTACCAAACACCAACACTTGCTAAACTAATACCAACTTTATTCCCATCACCCATGGCCTATTTTCTCATATAGCTAGACTTTAGAAAAATGTTTGAGGGCTTGCAAAGGCGACTGTGGAAATGTGAAAGCTTTTCGTTGTAAGATTAAGCTATTAGTACCACTACTATTGTGCATAAGCAAGGGCATCACGATTGTAATCCCTTTGGGGGTAGCCAGGGGTTTGAATGGCGTCTTTGACCACGTTTCTACAGGTTAAAGATTTCTTTGAAATTGACGTAAATCTGATATGTTTTTTTAGAGATATGTAGATTTCTAAATTCTGATTTTCTTTAAAAATATCCATCTTCATGGGATTGGGGTCACCTTTGTCCATGATCTCTGCCTACCTCTCGAGGGCATACCGACGCAACGAGTATTTAAGTTATACATTAAATTAAATCATATTGTGTATACTTTTACTTGACATTTAATAATATGAGCTTTGGTACAATTTCTTTAATATCATTAATACACTTAACATCAATGGTGACATACTCTATTCTATCTACAACAAGGAGTAGAAACCTTAAAAAACTTAACCTATATGTTTATATTTAAAAAAGCTTCCATCAACACTGACAGTAGTCGACCGCGGCCATCTTCTAAAAACTACCTTTTTGACGTCCCATTGTGCGAGACACAATAAAAAGTTCCCATTCAAAGAAGGTCGGTAGTCTCACCTCTTTGTCAGAGAACTCATTGGTCTTCCTTATAAAAAGAGGTATATTAAACCTCATTAATCAGTAGCCGAAAAAGGTCGAGGTACTTAATCAAAGTATCACCACTGGTGTACGATAAAATAAGGTGCATGAATATTTATAACTTAATTAGACTCGCCTTGAGCGGTTTGGGGAAGGGAAGATATTGTCACAACGTTACACTTATTGTCACTCCTCATTTTAAGCTGTTTGAATCATAGTTCACCAAGGAGGTTTCGAAAAAGCCTTGTTTTTGTTTTTATTTAGTTTGAGCCTAGACAACAGATATTGTGCTTTCAGCTGTTGCTCTGCTTAATGTGACTGTAAAGAAGGGCATTGAATTTTAATGCGATAAGTATACCAACCCATTCTGCTATACAAGTCATAAAAACAACGATTTATCGTGAAGGTAGCGTAAATATTGCATAATTTGCAATGGTAATTTGCCTTTACATTTCTGAAATGGACTTAGGACTACCAATAAGTGATCAATGACGCCTTTAATTATTATTACGCAATAGATATCCTGTGTTCTCACATACATTCACTTCTTTGTCTTTGTCATAATAACATAAAGTTTCTTTGTCTTTGTCTTCCCTTTTCGGGGTGGACAGAACCATGAAGACATGAAAACATCTTCTTGGTCACTTATTAGCATTAACATTGGGGTTGCGATGTTATATGGACCATTGGTGAAAATTTGCTAGCCTATCGTCCAATACATTCCATTGATCCTGTATCCCTTAGTCCATTATAAATAAAGACCCTTAGTCCCATACTTAAGCTTAAGCCCAGCAACGTATTCTTACTAACAATAACAGCAATAATTCATGCAATTACGAGTAGGCCTATTAGGGAACAATAATCGAATTGTCTCTGGCGGAGATCGAATCGAATCGATGCATCGATACGTCCCTTATTCGATTCACTTTGTTGTTTATTGCGATTGTTTTAATCAATTGTTATTTGCATATTGTTATTGTGCTCCCTTATCTTTGGGTGTGTTTGTTTTTTGTTATGTTATGTTATATTTAAATACATAATACTATTTCTAATAATTCAATACTACTTTTACTTATATTAATTAAGACTATGTCTTCAATGTTTTGTTCTGTAATTCGCTGAAGAAATTGATGAAAATAGTAATGAGAATAAGTATCAATATCTATCCAAAATATCGAAAATATGAATTTTATCGATAAATGCAGGAACTTATATCATAATTTATAATAATCACGATGTTTTTCTAAATCCTTCCCTACATCTAACTTTGGATTCTTCAAAATAAATAGTAATCATCGTCGTGCCAGAAATGAAATTCATAAATCCATAGTAATTAATAATATTAGAAATAATGCGGAAAAATTATTAAATGCCAGTTTAATTCGATTGTATAACCCTACATCTCATATTCGGAAAACAACAAACGCATGAATAAATAAGTTAGCAACGGGAAGATCTCTATCTCTCATTATCCAATGGTTAGAACAATAGGTTCGATAGAGATAAATACAGATGGAGTAACATACTATTTTAAACTTAACTGGACTTATAAATAATTATGTTTAGAGAACCAACGTGAATGGAATTATAGACAGAAAGTCCCTGTTTTGTTTGCCGTACTATCTGTTAAGTTGGATATTTACTATCTATTAAAATATAGGTTTATAGTGAGTAGCCTTAGCCCATTGTAGTGGGGACGATGATAGTCATTCATGTGCCATGACTATCCGAGAAAATAGACTTCCACTAAGTCTATTCTTTCTTAATACTATAGTAGAAAAAAAGTTAGTCTATAAAACTAAAACATAAAGTTATTGTACCCATATTACATACATATATGTACGCCGTTTCGTCCCTAAGGAATAGGCAGGACTATCGATCAATGCCAGGTAACGACATTACATGTATAGCTTAATAACAAAATCCCCTATACACTAGGAAATGCGCAGATTAAAACCTGGTAACACTGTCTTTAACTTCAACAAATAACAAAATGTACAATTAACCCCCTTCTTCGTCTCATAAGTAAAGAAATATGGCTCTACTCGAAATTTGCATGAGCAGGGGTTGAACCTGGGGCCTCATGATTAATCTTAGCAAAGTGGCACACGATTAAAAATGACAGTTTACCAGATAGACCGTCAAGTAAATTAATGAAAGCTGATTAATGTTATTAGAGGTACAAGACGCTAATTAAAATTAAACATTACAGTTAATTGTTTACATTAACAGTGTCAGCCTTGGAAGTAAAAAGAATGCTAACTAGCTGCCAGTCTTCCTGGCATGTCGTAGGAGTCGACTATGGGACTAGGTGTAAATAGTATCTATTGGGTGAGAGACTAGCAACCTTTTACCATCCATATTACCTTACAACCCGATTCATGCTTAAAAGCGACCAAGGAGATGTCTCCGAGGTTCTGTCCACCCCGAAAGGAATTAAAAGACGTGAATTTACATAACAATGCAAAATTAATTGTAATAGCCCGATATTATGTTTATTTTCTGGTGCTTCGGTCGAGAGCTACGAGTATGTAATAGATAGGATTGGTTAACATTTTTGAGAAGCATTGAAGTTTTTGAATGGTTATAATCATGGAGTATTTAACAAGAGGAGTGGGCCTTACGCAATATTTCAAGGAAACTAGCGTGACATTACGCGGGGTGAAACGAGGTACGCGTGATGGAGGGGGGAAATTACAACCAATCAAAACACGCCATCGGCCAATCAAATTAGGTATATTCTTTCTACTACACATTTTTAGACTCCGCACCAATTAAAACACGCCATTTGGCCTCCGCACCGCGTAACGGGAACCGCTCCTTACGCCGGGTCCTCTTTATATTTGGTTTATATATACAATTCTCATATGTTGGAAGGTAAGCCGACTATTCCGTACGCTATTCCTGGCCGTATAATAATTGCTTGGAGGAAACGGCCGTGTGTATTATACAGATATTTCCTCCCATTAGCAATCGAATGCTTATGATCAGTCGGAGGGAACCCAATACGAAATTATACGTTGGGCTCACACATTGATTGGATATTGTGTCCTTGTATCATGTTGAAAAAATTGTACGGATTTAGGGTTGAGTCGATGAGATTTATAAATTGGAACAATGAAAATGTGGAATGATAATTATGTTACACGTAAAGAATTTAAAGTTTTAATAAAATATGGAATGGATATGCAAGCCTATCAAAGTTTTCTAAGATGCCTCAACTGATATAAAATTTTAACCTTTATTTTTTTTTTTAACTGCCATTTTGAATTTCAATTACTTAATAATCATCGGATATCATCAAAGAATTACGAGGTTTTGTGAAAACCATCACAAAGAAACATTGAATTTTACTTCGTCAATTAAGAATAAAGTTGGTTTTTGTCACTAGAAACTATTCAAATCATAACATAACAGCTTTTTCCCTCACTATTAAAATGCATTTCGGTTTTAATTCATCCAGACATACTTACTCGTAATAATCACATACAAAGGGGTAGGCAGTTATATAATTCAATCTCGTACATAATACACTCATGTCTTTACAGAGATAGACAAAGATCACGAATCTCCATTTATTTATCCTCTTCCTTCCAAACCACAATCGCTTCATTGACACCCATACACATTTGTCGGTTATAGATTCTCACGTAAATTCTCTAATTATATTTTTATTTGACGGAACCCTTTAAACTCGGCATTTCTCGTTCGAGCGTTGTTTTCTTAATAAAAGTCCGTCGTGAGAACGGCATCGGAAATTACCATTTTACCGAGATTGGATTATCGGAGGCTGCGTTTGGGGTTATTTTAATCTCGGCGCTCAACCTACACACACATGCTTACTAATACCTACAATGTATGTAATGTGCACCTATATAGTTGAGTTCCTACTTATGTACGTATGTATGAGTTTGTATGAGTAAGTGTAAGAGTGTCAATGAAATGATTGTAGTTCTGATCTGCCTACTCCTCTACAGGAAATCGGGCGCGATGTCTATGTATGTACCACTTGGATTTTAAAATCTTTATTATTCTTACGTACCTTTTAATTGTGAGACTTGAATATAATGTCATGTTGCTTAGTTTATGTAGTGCTTAGTTTAAACTGATTATGGGTCACTCTATCTATTTCAGGTAAAACGAACCATTAAGACCTACAATATCTAAAATATCTGAATATATCCTCGGCTACCTTAACATTGAAAACAGTCCTTGAATCTTCTAATGTAAGCAAAGGTTTTTCACAAGACTGAGTATGGTCACAGTAAGTATGGTATGATAGTAATACGGGGTAAATCGATAATAGTCGTAATAGTAATAAACATGGAACTTACCGAGTGTTGACTGAAGCCGCCGCGCCTACTCCATCCACAGGGGGTTTCCTGAAATCAAAAAGAAATCTCATATTAATTCTTACCATATTTTTCTTAAGATTATGGAGTCGTCAATCAAAATAGAAAATTTAACATACGTACTATAAGTCTTATTGTGTCAATACGTATACTATAGCTGTATTCAGAGAGGTGCATTTTTATCGGTTGTAATTAGCATAAAACGCGTTGTTAACGGATCAAGTGATAACAATAACACAGTAAAATTCTCGAGGGAAGTGATATTAGTATGACACCGATAAAATCATAAGAATATTAAATGTTCTTATTTTAATGGACACTCGGTAATCTTCAATAGTTTCAGAAAGCTAAGAACTTTGCTTTTATTGTCATATGATTGATGAAGATGAATTATTTCTTTATTTTTAACAATTAATTTAAGTTATACACTATTCATACTTACAGCCAATAGCTTTCACCCAATGTTCCTGGATAGGTATGGCCCAACCCGTATGGATTACAAAAGTTCATCATTGGTACTGTTGCATACATTGCGATGTATTTTTTTTAGTATGTATCTTATTTAACACTTAAAATTATCATATCTTTAATTATATGAATCTAGAACTGTAGAAATTATTTTATTTAATGGTGGTTCGTGCTTTTTCAACGTTCATTTCTTTCATTCAAAAATGCTTTAAATTAAGTATATTAAATAATAAATAAATACGTAAAAAATATAAACACATTCATTATCACATTCACAGGCTGTATAAAATAATATTAAAATTGCCATTCTGCGTTGTAAATTCCTCACTCTAAATCTACTTAAAAGAAATGTTTAGTTGACTTTTTGAACATCTACCCTCTAACGATAGATTGACCAACAATTTATAGAAAGGAACAAGTTCCTATATGACCAATTGTAACCAGTAGCCCGCTTTTCACTAAATACACAGCACCCAACGTGATAGGTAAGGAACCGTATCGCCGTATATAGGCGCTGGCTATTACTTATCCTGAGGGATAAGTAGGTAACCTATAGACCTCAACCTCTCAACCCTCTGAATACCCCGCCACATTTAAATAGGGAGTGTGCATACACAAGCCGTGAAGCGTATGTCATTATGTAATGTAACCTATATTTGACGTTTTGATCTAAATGTGGCTTGTACCTTTTATCTCAAATGCACAGGTACAAGTAACAATGTGATGACAATGAGTCGAATCGGATGCCGACAAAGTGAGGTGAGGACAAATAAATAGAAGCGTTTCTAAATAGACGAGACCTAGTTGACACAAGCCGTAGTACGGATAGCAATGGAATCTGTATCACGGTATAATAGGTTATATAATTAAATTAGGTTTAATATAATTATGAACAATAATCTAAAGGCTAAGAGTCAATCTGCTAACTAAACTAATCTGTACATAGGTTTTAATTTTAGTATCAAACTAGTTTGGAAGTTAAATAAAAGTTTACGATTATAATTGATTGAAATGATTCCCCAAGAACGAAGCAAATGGGTGTCCGTGATCTCCGCCTACCCCTCTGTGGGTAAATGGGCGTGAAGAGTATGTTTAATACCATAGATAGATGTCTTTATTTACTGTATGGTGTATTTTATTCACTGTATGGTGGAAAATACGTAAATTTCGTTTGTGTTAATTTGATTGGAACTACTCGTAGAATTGAACTTTTTTTCTTGACATTATTAATAAATATGAAATTAAATTCTCTTCTGAGATTTTTCTTTGTATGTTACATGGAGAATTTGATTCCTTAAGATTCTGTAACGCAATCTTAAATGGCTTTTTGTTGTTTGTATTTATCATTTAAAAGATAATCATATAAATAAAGTGAAAACGTTATATTGGAATCGTAAAACTAACAACTGTAATCACTGCTTTTAAAAACAAAATTAAAATAACTTACTAAACTTAATTTACCAAATTTCTACATAGTCTTTAACTTGCAATCCGTACCTCTGAAGCCTCAAAGAGACCTCCCGAATCGAATGAACCACAATAGTTCCACTTAACTACGTAGAGATGTCGTTAGTGCCCGCTGTGAGCCGCATGACTTCGAAACTCAAGTTTTTTGATCGAGAGCACTTTTTACGCGGAATCAAAAAGAGAAATGCTCCTGTATTTATTGGGACAAACGGTTTATTTAACTGCCTCTGAATTAAAGCCAGTAATGAGGTTTATATTTAATGAGGATTTATTTAAGTATTACATAGAATGAACAGAGAGATTATAAAGATTTTAAATTTTCATTATAGTTCTAAATATAATTGATTTTTTTATCTGAAATGTGTCTTTTCTAATGATAGTCAAGCATTTTTGTTCTAACACCATTAGATCAAAAAGCTTGATAATAACACATTTTCCAATTAAATATAGGTTTTATTGTTTAGGTTCTGTCAGAATACCAGTGCTTTATTAATGAAAAATTAAAAAAAAAATTCGTTCGTAATAGATCTTAATGTCGAGAAACTGTTGAAAACTAGTTCTATAAAATTTCCTATTGTGTAACAGTTTATTCAAAACATTATCATTTTTTAAATGAGAATACCGTTTAGGTTCTTCAGACGATAATATACCATTTAGATACACTACTAACGACAGATCTAATACACCATTAACCGATTTGATAGAATCACACGCCAAATTACGCTTCCCACCACTAGCCCTTAATCAAACCGAATCACAGGTCGATCACAAATCGATAGATCGATTCCAAATCGTTTCCAATCGATTATTGTTCCGATTGCTTTTTCTGTCAAAGGCGCCGACGATGCCGCCATTTGTCATGGAATTGCTACTGATTGGCACGCCATCTCTGGACCGAAGTTGCAACTGAATTACTGCCACGGTATACTGTGATACTACTTTTGATATTATTGAATATTGTAAATAAATATCTAGTTTTACAGAAAAAAGCTTTAACCTAAGAGGGTTTCATAATTTTACTTGATAACATGTAGCAACTCTTCATGATAGCAATAAATATTTTGATTTTGATATTGAGTGTCAATGAATCCATGTTATCCGTAAAATATAAATACACTTGCAATTTTAATTTGCTAATAAAATTTTGATCCTCATAACACAAGTCTAGATGATAACGAACATACTCTATTTTATTGCAATAACACGTGTGCGTGAAACACGTCGGATCTTATATTATAAATAATAATCTTATAAAGCAAAGTTACGCACGATAAATTATCTAAATGTCACTAACAGCCGTAATAACTAAATGTTACATAGTATGTTTTGTCAAATATATGATATTTAATTGACAATATCGAACCTTTATAATTAGAAAAATATTCATGTTTGATGCTTATACATAAATCTTCATAATTATTTTTCTCTTGTCATATTATATTCATGAATTTATGAATAACATAATAATGTATCGATACTTCACTACACTACAAATGTTAGGTGAATCGAGCAATGGAAAGATGTATTGAGATGATCGCTCAGTTTATTTGAATTAAGGGACCCATTATCTAGATAGCTTCCACTTCTTGATTCGATTCAAAACTGACATCGAATCTGATATTATGGAATCGATTTTATAAACACATAAGTCTTTTTTTTAGTCTATTATAGTAAATACACTAATCTTAAACTGTTCTTTCGACTAGAAAAAGTAATGGTTCCAAAAAAAAATTGGTTATAACTAATTACATAATTTTTAAACTCCCATTTGTAATTTTATTTTTAGTTATTATTTATACTACAAGAAGTCTTACCAAAAGTTATAAACTAATAATAATAATAAAGCATTTATTAACAACTACGCACTTAGTAAATATTAATTCCTTTGTATATATGTATATATATTAAAGGAAGTGCAACCAATATTCAATCAACACAAGCCCTATACTGTTTCTCAGAGATACGTACTTAAATACTTGTTTTTACAAGCCTTAGCTATTTACCAAGGCAACAAATCAACGTGAATGTCTCAATTTTAGATTGGAACATGTACTGTGCTGAGTAAAAACCCTTTTGCGATGCCTCGAACACCCACATTGAATGTGTTCGACGAAATATTCATTCTTATAGGAGTGCAATGAGATACTGATACGACTTTTTACTGAAAAGCCAGTTGCAAGAAAAGTTTCTTAATGTTTAAATATAGCCCATTTATATTTAAACATTAAGGAACTGTTAACACATGATATATAAATGTATTAAATTAGTTACGTTATGATTTCTTTCTGTAGTCTTACGCAAACACATATCTATAAACTTCTAGAATAGAATAGAATCCTTATTGAGTTTTTTAATTTTATTATTACGCAGGCTTTCTTACACAGAACGATTACTGATTACCAATTAATTCGCAAATTAATAAATATATTTAAATAAACTATCTACTCTACTACAAGTGTAAGTAATTTAAACTATACAAAACACACAGAAAAATACTCATTGAATTAACCACACAAATTTACTAATACACAAACAATTGCCTATCACAAAACTTTTCATAAACCACAAAACTGCCAGCACGAAAAAGCACCAACCAAAAAGTTCTTTCCGAATTAAAAAACTTTTCCGCGATTTTCGTATTAAGGAGGCTCAGCCGTCCTCCGCGACGCGTCACGCATGTTCAAATGGTGCTTCCCTCGAAATTCATTCGGATGAGCAACCCCTCTGAACTTTTGTGGGTTAACGTCAACGTGGCTTGGCATCGAACAAACACTGACACTGTCAACATTGCTTAAGTTTGGCTTGCTAGAATATTATTATGATTTTTATTTACATAAACTGTTAAATTCAGAAATAAAGAAATTTGTTATGTGTTTGAATATATTAATATTCATTCTTTTAAAATATTAGACGAATTGTAACAGTAATCTGTGGCAAATAGGCTTTTCAACTTAGAAGCAACTGCATATACCAACAAATTATTATTTCTTGTTATCCAACTCGAGATAATACGTACTGTTACGTTACTGTCCAACTTAGGTAAATAGTGCCTTGGTGACATAATATCTCATCTTTCAACTATACATTGCCATCAAATTTGCGATAGCATTATTAAGATGCTATAGATTTCCCACAATAGTCAATGTAGGAATCTCTTAGTCCACTAAACATGAACATGAATGTATCGAAAATATCAAAGTTCATGTTAAGATGGAATCTATTAGTAATATTAATAATCAAACTACTCATACAACTCTTTAAAATGAGATCGAACCTTTAACCTCTCCGCTACCAACTTACCACAACCACTCATATGCCTTTCCAACCCACTTCCCCACAATCCCATAAAGTTCTCACCCCAAAAAAAGTGATGGGATAGCAATGGAAACCCAATTTGGGGTGACGTGGAGGGCGAATACAAATTAGCAATTAATTCATGCGATCTCCAAGATGTCGAGAGTTGATCGAACTTGCGACGTTATTGCCAATGGAATCGGAATTAGGGACAGCCCTAATTGTAATTACTAGGTATGTTGTAACTATTAGGAATTTCATAGTTTTGTATTCATCGTCATATGTATTTATAGAAGTCACATTGCTTGTGGATTATAAGTGCTTTGTCAGTATTGACGGGTATCCTATATCACAGTTGTTTTTTAAATGGCTTTATGTAATAATTCTGAAAGAAATAGTTGTTTGTATAATAAATATGAAATTTAGTTATTCAACATTATGAGAAAAGATTTATTAATTGACAAGATCCCAAATGTATCTAATATCTATTAACATATCAATATTGTTTATAATGTATGATATTATAAACAATATTGATATTTTATAACAATAACCAACGGTAATATCATAACTTGTAAGTGTAGTCTATAAATAATATTTATATAGATAATGCTAATAATCTATTGAAGCAACGTAACATCTCCTGTATTATCTATTATTGGGGATATCGACGATATGAGAGATAAAAGTCGATTCCCCGTCAAATTAAGAATAAGTACAGGCATTATTATTATATTACGAATCGTAAGAAAACATCTTGTTATTCCTTAGTGCACTATATTCTCAGTTATGCATATTATAATGTAATATATACAGAATTTAGGATATATATTAATATCAATAGGTTATATATCTCTTTGTAGCTAAAAAGTTGCAGCTATTAATGCATTGCGGGAAATACTGTCAATCTCTATCACTTGACTCATACAACTTAAGGATTTCACGCCCTCAAGCTTATGTCCACCGGATTATGGACGCAAGCACATGTGGCTATAATCACGTTAAAATTGTTTTAAAATTAACCCATAAAGCAAAATGGCCAGCAAAGTACTCCGCATAAATTACCGGCAACACTTCGCAGCCTGGTTCAGGGTGGCCATACGATAGTGTTATAATGCAAATGAGCATGTAAATCAATAAAAAAATCTTGAAAATGCCAAGTAGCAATATCCGAGTAAACATCGACGGTCTGAACGCCCCCGGCGACTATACGGTATTTTCTGTCAAAAAAGATGAATGATAAAATACCCGTTTAATGTCGTTAAGTGCAGTAGTTGCATGGATAATTGCGTTTTTATTGCACGAGATAACCCGTTGTGTAGACTATAGCTTTTTTATGCTATAAAAATATTTTCGCATAAGTGTCGACATGTATATAATTTGGACGTAGGGTTACAAACATATATAATACATAAAAACAGTTTCCCTACTTATGAGTAGCCGGATAACACAGATCTCTATTTGTATCTTCTTGCGATCCGACTTCAATTTCAATTCGATTCAACGTTTCTTCAAAATGCAATCTCAAAAACTCATTTAAATTAGTTCCTAGTAACCTTTGTTTCGTATTCTATATAACGCATTTCAAGACTTTTCGGAGTGGACAGAACATCGAAGACAACACCTTCTAGTTCACCTGTAGCTTAACTAAAATACAACATTGCCAAATAACACATTACCAATAACTCCATACGCGCAATATGACAACAATCACACCTTTCAAGGCAGGGGATCCCAACATTTCACCTCAATCACTTAAACAGCGGCGCATCAGTGGAAGGTCAGGGTAATGCGGGTGATTCCGTGGCCCGGTTTACTAGCGCCGGGAGCCCGAACTCATAAAATGAGGGCGACTAATAAGGATTTATGTGGACAAGACACGGCGGCAGGGCTTCGCAACTACGTGAGGTAAGTTTGCAAGAGTCTGGAGCTTTTGGAGATTCAGACACCTGAGGCTTTAATGATGGGTGGATTTGCGAAAGTTGGAAAAAGTTGTGGTTGGAGGTTAAAGGGACGTGCTTTTATAATTTTTTAGTTGGGTTAGGTTGAAATGGCATAATGTTGGTAAA